>PVIA01000731.1:0-246722 GCA_004024845.1 Tonatia bakeri | reverse complement strand
CCAAAATACCTTATTCTTAAAAGCAAATTAACTGGTGAAAAGTGGGGCATAATGGCACAAATTATTATTTTTTTTATCAATTTGTTTCTAGTATTTTTGAAGGTGCCTAGTGCAAATAAATTGGCATTGCTTAGTTGAATAAAAGCACCCCCTCCAGTCCCCCACTAATTGGCTAAACTCATTAGAAACCACTTAGGATAACTCTTTAGAAAAATAAATATGATTAGGAACTGCATTACACATTTATAAGGCAAGGCAGAAATTTTGTGAGGCTTTTAAAGGAAAGAATGAAACAATAAAATGTGTGCCACCAAACTGAACACAATCTATACCAACACTCGATCACTGAGAGCAGTGATTCTCAGCTAGAGACAATTTTGCCCCCAGAGGACACAGGGTAATATCTGGAGACATTTTTGGTTGTCACAGTTTGGGAGAGGAGGGCTATTGGCATGAAGTGAGTAGAAGCAGGGAGGCTGGTCAACATTTTATAATGCACAGGACACTGTCCACAGCAGAGTTATCCAATCCCAAATGTTAGGAGTGCCAAGGTGGAAAACCCCTGATTTCAAGATAAAGACAGGGTAGTTCGAACCTGTCCTCTAGTTTCTAAACTGAAGTGTTCCATGGGTGTATGGACTGAGTTCTTGTTAGAAGCCAACAAAAATAAAAGTCACCACATGCAACTTCTCTGAATTTCACAGGGATCATGTTGGTGGCATTGAGCTGATGGTAATGTAATCACCACTTATGACTATTTTGGAGCACAGACCTCAATTATATACGACAGCACCCACAGTGAGAAAAGAAAATTGTCAGTGATGGTACAAGAAGAAATAAACACTCCCCAAAGTCCTGGAAAACTTTTAACAACAAAACTAGTAGTCTGTGGCAATCCAAGCAGATAAGTGCCAGCCTGTTCCTAAAACAGCTGCACCTCCTGGAGGCGACTGCCATCAGTGTGCTGTGTCCAAAGGACACTGTCGAGTAAAGGCTGTAATTACCAACAGGTCCCTGGGGCTGGGGAAGAGGGAGAATCCAAATTTTTCCATCACTCTGTGAATTGCTCCAACACAGAGCACAAAGGAATGCATGTGACAGATTTTAAGAAGGCAGTAGCTCTAGGTAAGCCAGGAATAGAGTGAGCCTGCAGATGTTCGGCCAGCACAGAAGAGGACACTTTGCTTTGTTTCACTAGACTGTTTCACAGGATGGTGGGTAAGAGGCTCAGGATGGGGGAAAAGTGTCTAGTGGGACAAGGTTTGGGGAGAGGTACACACCTGGGGAACAGACCAAAACCAGTACTGGTTTCTAGATGCTGACTAGAGGTTCTAAGGGCAGCAGCCAGAGATAGGGGTACATATGTCCCAGCCACTAGCCCCAGTGCAACTCTGTCTAAATTGGAAAAGAGGCCTTTTCTTAAGATGCTTTTCTGCTGTCTTCCAGAAAATTGTCATAAAGGTTATATGGCTACAGTGAGTACTGTGCCAAGCCTCCCACTCAATCCTTTCAGAGTAGTATGAAGCACAATTTGCACAATCATGAGAAGGAGCCCTGATAAAGATATCAGTGGTCATTTTAAAATTCTGTGGTCCTACTTCATCCTCAGTTCATAACGCATAGCTTTTCTTCACAAGACAATGCCGGCTAACAAATTCAGGAAGAAGGACAGAACTAGGAAAAGCACCATTGTTGTTCCATTGAAAGGACTGATGAAGCCAACAATGGTCAATGAAAGCTTAAACTGCTTGTTAGGTGAGAGGTCTTTGGAGAATAATGTTTACATGGTGCCAAAAAATCACTTTACAAATTACTTTAAAAAAAGAAACAAACATGTCTTTTTTTTCATATAACTCTCCCAATACATTTTTACTTACACACTGCAATTGTATATGAATGTAACAATGTATTTCTAAAACATACACACACAAAAACAAATCTAAAAGAGAGAAAAATAATCAGAAAACGTATTTAATGAGTTTCCTCCTCATATCCCAAATTATTATCTTCCAAGCACACTATGGAAAACATCAGTTTAATTCATTATTTTGTGCCTGGAGAATGTGTAAGAGACACGGCATATCTCTGAGTATTGAACTTACTGGCCATGCAAAAAAAAAAAACAAAAGACACGGTCTAACAACTTGAGAAGGGTTCAAGTCTTCCCAAAGTGTCTCCTTCACACCCCTGAATGGTGAAGGTGAATCTTTCTGACTTGAAGGAAGCCAAGTAAATGTGTTATTTCCCCTGTCTCTCTCCATTTCTAAAGATGTCAGATGTGGATATGATTTTTATGCCTTTCTCTCCAGTTCACATATGGGACCTGTTGCTCATTTTTACCATTTGCTGTAGGTTTCATGCCATTCTGTTGCATTTCCCCTGCATTCCCTTTCCTGGGCTCTTACTCCCATCTCACCCTGGTTCGTTTCACAGCAACTTGTTGCAGGATCAGGACAGAGAAAGTGGGCCGCCCTTTAAAAACAGGATGGAGAGAGGGAACCAGAGAAGGCATCTGCAGGCCGTGATACACTTAAGGAGCAAGAGATTAATGTGTTTTTTCCAAACATGTCTTTGTAACTGAGGAATCTGATGGTCACCACCTTAACCAAGCAATCACAGTTAACATCACTAATCTCCCAAGGAGTTGTAAATTGAAACACAAAGCATCACCTATGAATTACACTTATTAAAAGTGCTTAACTTGAATCTAATCAAGACTTTATACCTAATTTCCCTTTCATAGGAAATACAATAGACAAAGAAACAAATAAAATAACACCAAGAAGAAAGACTAAGATAAACCTAGAATGCAGATCTGGTCTCTGACAAAACTGTCAAAAGTAGTAATAATAATATGTTAACCACTGTGTTGCCCCAAATCAGAGAAGATATCAATGTTTTTGCAGTTGTGATGGGGGAGTGGCAACACTTTATTGAAAAATCTCCTGGCCAAAGAGCTAGATATCTTTCATATATTTGATCATATTTCAGATTATTTTTTCTTTCTTCAACATTAATGAGAGGTTTTATCAAAATATATTTACTTTGTTAAGTATGTATATCAAATAATATGAAAGCTTATAATGAAAGACAGACATTTCTGGTTCTCAGCAGTACCCCTTTCCCAGAAACAGCCACCTTGAAATCTTTTTGCTGTTTTAAAAAATAAGTATTGTCAGATCAAATAATGTGCTGTTACTACAGTTTCTCAGTTGCTCAGTTTGAGAACTGCTATGACAAAGGAAGACTATAAGATGAGAACCCATACATTCCTTGACATTTGGAAGGCACTGCTCTATTAGGTATTGCTTAATTTTCAGATTCTTTTTTCAGAGTGTTGCAAGAGTTTAGAAATACAACTGATTTTTGTGTATTGGTTTTGTATCATGCAACTTTATTGAACTTGTTTAATAGTTCTAATAGTTTTTTAGTGGATTCCTTATCATTATCTGCATATGATTGCATCTTCTGCAAATAGACTCTCTAAACCTGAATAATTTCAATATCCATTTTTAAAAAAAAATTTTAGAAGGATGTTTTAGGAATCAATATCTTATGTGTCAAGATACATATACCTGAGGTTCTGTTATTCCTTTAAGTTTCCTCAGGCTTTTCTCTACTTAAGCTAAAACAAAGCCAGATCAAACTATATGTTGGTTTAAAAGTAATCACATATAGACCTGACTGGTGTGGCTCAGTGGTTGAGTGCCAGCCTGCAAACCAAAGGGTTGCTGCTTCGATTCCCAGTCAGGGCACATGCCTGGGTTGTTGGCCAGGTCCCCAGTGTGGGGCACATGAGAGACAACCACACATTGATGTTTCCCTCCCTCACTCCCCCTCTCTCTAAAAATAAATAAATAAAATCTTAAAAATATATTATATATAGTATTATCTTACCTTTATAAAATGATTTCTATTTATACCTGCATATTTCTTTGACTATCTACATTGCTTATATATTTACCAACCTTCTGTTTCTATTTATGCATAGAAACAAGTCCGTAATATGTTTACCGATTACTAATGATGATAGGAATGGAGGTTCTTTAAGGCTTGTTTTTAATTTTTTATTGATTGAAATTTTAAATAATAAGCATATATTATTTTTAAAAAGTCAATAAAATGCAAAAGCAAAACTGAGTCCACATACAGAACCCATCAACTAATCAGGGCCAGGACTATGGTGAGGCAGTAAGGAGCCAAGTGTACAAAATTCAGGGAGCCGTTTCCTGCAGGGTCATGCGAGTCCACTCCAGGCTCCTCACTTTTCTCACCCACAGTGCTGGCCAACCCTGCAGACACGCAGGGAGAACTGTCAGGTCGATGTCGATGGTGGTGAAGAACAGCATGTTTGGAATTCTGGATAAGGATGAGTAAAGCATGCTCTTCTTTTCTTACAGTGAATGATATTTTAGCCTCTTTTAAAACTGTTTGCAAAAGAAATCATAACCTTTACATCTTCAAAGTTTAACTGATCAAACACTCTCAAACTATCTCAAACACTCTCAAATCTCCCCATTCCCTTCCTCTCCCTCAGTCCCAGCTGTGAGCGAGTGTGCGGCAGGCCCTGGCCGTGGGTGGCACTGAGGGGCTGTGGATATCCACTCCAGGAGCTGGCTCCTCCTTCATCCAGGATTGCACAATGACCACCTCAGCCAAAGTGGCCCATTTTCCTGCTGTAACATCTGCCCAGCAGTTATCACACCCCCAATACATTCACACTTTACGTATGTAGTTTTATTTTGTATATCATGTGTAGATTGCCTGTCTTTACTTATTAGAATATAAGCTCCACAATGGTACCTTCATGGTAACATGATGGAGCACAGTAGGTTTGAGTCAGGGCTTGCTGAATGGAAGAGTGAGTGAGTTTGTTTACTTATTGAATGACTGTGGACCTGATGCTTTTATGACAATACGAAGATGAATAAAATGCAGTCTTTGCTCTTACAGAGTGAGCACACATGCCAGCCTCCCTCTCTGCTTCCCTCCCAGAGATGTACATTTGCCTCACACAATCATTATCTCAGAAACACGTACCTATTGTTTTTATCCCCCTTCCTTTTCTCATATTCTCTGTCTCTTTGTTTTTCTCCCTTCAACTCTTGCCCAATTATCGTAGGGAGACATTTTTTCTTCCCTTACAAACACACTGACTGGTGAGCATAAAAGGTGGTACTGGTATTCATTAATATTCTCAATATTCATTAAGAGAGAGTCAATTTTGAAGAAAAACAGTAATAATAATATTAATGGTGAACATTTATTTAGTGTTTGCTATATACATGACTCCCTGCCAAGCAATTTACATGCAATTCCTCATTCTATCAGCACAGATAATGAAACAATGGCAGCAAGAAGTAACTTGCCCAGGTTCCGGAGACAATAACTGCTCTGAACCCACGTCAATCTGATTCAGAGCCTAGGCTCTACCAAGGGTAACAGAAAGACTGCTGTTCACTTCTAATGTAACCCCTCTGTGGGGTTTTGCCTCCATCCCTTCCCACACTGCAAGCTGTCTTCATGTTCCTGCAGCGCTCTGCTCATATCCTGTTCTTATCCCATAAAATGTTAGGTATGTGTCTGAAAGGTTTAGCTCTGTACATTTTCACTCATTACCAGTGTTATTAAGTATTGTCTTTGCTCTCCTTTCTCACTGCAATTGGGATACACAGGGTCTGGCAGATGTAAGGCTTGCTTGAGTGTGGTTGGTAGGGTACATGAATGTCTTACATGAGATGGACAGCAATGTGAGCATGTCACCTAAAATATCACATAGTGTGCTTGAGTGTGATATTGTTATGTTACAGAATTACATGCTTATAATTTTTTATAAAAGATTTTGTAATTAAAAAGGGGCATTATTTGTGCCAGACCCTCTGTGTGTATGTGTGTATGTGTGTGTGTTTATTCCAGAATTCAAAATCTGGTGTTGGCTACCTATTAGTGGAATAAAGTATGGGAAATTATTTAACCCTTCTGAACTCCAGGTTACTCGAGTATAACATGGGAATAATGACTCCAGTGTTACAGTGTAATGAGAATTAGCTTTGTCTGTAAGGTGCCTGGCACTGTGCCTAGCATAACACAGGCATTCAGTGAGCACTCTTTTTTTCATCTCTCCTGTTCGGTCCCCTCACTGCCTTGATTCTGCCTCTTTGGCTGTATCTTATATGGCATTTCTGTTGTTAGGTGTTACCTGTTACGGTATACATGTGTTATCTATAATTGTACAACAAATTACCCTAAATTTAGCAGCTTGAAACAACAAACATTTATTATCTTGAAGTATCTATGGTTCATCTATAGTTCAAGGATCCAATAAGCTTAGCTGGCTGGTTCTAGTTCAGTATCTATGAGGTTGCAGCCAAGATGTCAGTCATCTCAAAAGTCAATGGGGGGAGAATCTGCTTCCATGTTCACTCGTGTGGCTGTTGACATACTTTAGAAGATATGCTTCCAAGCTTACTCCTGTGAGTCTTTCCACAGGACTGTCATAGGCATGGCAGCGTGTTTCCCCCAGAGCAAGCAATCCAAGAGAGGAAGAGAGAGAGCATCCCAGATGGAAGCCACAGTCTTTTTATAATCAAACCTCGGAAGTGACATCACATGACTTCTGCTGTACTTTTATTCTTTAAAAGCAAGTTAATAAGTCCAGGCAACACTCAAGAGAGGGAAATAATACAAAAGCATAAGTACAGAGATGTGGAGATTATTGGGGCTGTATTAGTCTGCCAACCACATGGTTTAAATAGTCTTGCAAAGCCAGCCTGGCAATTGTGGTAAATACAATCCTATTTCATTACTTGTATAGAAAAGTTAGTCCTGTTTTTATATAAGAAACTTAGACACATTGAGAACATAAAGATCGTGTAGCAAGGTAACTGGGTGTACCATAGTAGAACTTTAACATGCTCTACAATACAAAACAACAACAATAATGTTTACAAAAATGAAAACCTGATAGGATAATTTATTTAGTAAATGGACTTTGTGCCATTTACTTTTTCTAAAAGGTATACTGAGTGGCACTTTTTGATGAAGAAAAATCATAGCCCCTTTAGAGTTGTCAGAGACCTTACACAGTTTCTTATTCCATCTGCTCTGGTTAGGGATGAGGGACTGAGGCACAGAGAGGTGAATATGATGTCCTATGTTACTTTGTTGAAGAGCATATCTGAGACTCACTGAATTCCTAATTCATTGGCTTTTATGTACTTTTTGGTTTGGAAGAGAATTGTTTTAAGTTTTTACTTACAAATATGAAGTTTTTTATTTTCTGTATCACTTAAGATATTTAAAAATCTGAAATAAATCTTTAAAGGGAGCTTTTCTAATATTCTATATGTGTGTGGATTTAAGCAAGTAGTGATTTTAATATGAATTTTCCACAATTCTTGTTACACAGTGTATCTTAGAGAAGTTAAACTGTCTGGTGAGGGTTCATATTCTGATTGGCTTAGGACTTTCAAAGAGTCATGTCTTCACAGGTGTTTGTCTGCTTAACTGTTCTCAAATAACAATACCATATGCAAGACTAATATAGTTGTACTTAGCTTTGTGCATTAGATATATACCTACAAAATTGTATAAAACAATTTTTTGGTAAGTATAATTCAATTCCAATGCATTAAAATAATGATTTCTTTATACCCTGTAGTAAATCCTTTTGGCAAGCAACAAATCCTGAGACAGCAGGAGTCATCTCCCCGTTGAAATTCGCTGTAAAATTAGGTATCCTCATGCTTAATTTTCTTAAAGCAGGATGTATCTGTAGTGTTTTCTTCCTATAAATTGATTCAACTTATCCCAAAGATATATTTATAATAATATCAGACCCTGATATTTCCACCCAATTTAATTTTTTACCTATTTTAAGATAATGGTAGAATTAATAAAAAGAAATGTATTATTTACAAGTTATTCACATATTAAGAAAATAATTTTTTTTGCAACAAACTGATGCTTTTTGAAAACATTTCTCCTTTGTGTGTTGTGGGGGGAAATGGGAAATAAAGAAGATTTATTCATTGATCTAATAAAGAAAAGAGTAAGAATAAGTTAGAATCAAGGGGACCTCTGTCTGTCTTCAAGTAAAGAAATATAATTGAATAAAATATAACTATTGTTTGTTTAAATATATATATTTGTCTTCATGTTTTATTAGCATTATAATTGGGAAATAAAAATAAGCTGTCTGATAATCTTAGACAGTTAAAATATTTTATTGTAATTGTCAACCTAGAAGTTTCCTGTTTTCTTTCTTTTCCTTAAGAAAGCTTTATTGGAGTTTCAGTCTAAGATGGCAACATGGGAGGCTCCTGAACTCATGTCCTTTCCTGGACACACTCTATGGTTGCACACTGAGCAATTTCTTTTAAAAGAAATCCAGGAATTAGCTGAGTGACCCTTACACATTGGGTGAAGGAGAAAATACCCACATTAAAATGGATCTTGGCACATCCTCTATTACTGGAGCCTCTAAGAACAAAGAAGGCCACTTGGACAATCATAAAGATTTGAGAGACAACCAAGAGCTCAGGCCAGGGTGAACATCAAGGTTAATCTCTTACATGAGACCACTTCATTAGGACTGGGAGAGTTGACTTATTAGATGCACAGAAATTAGCACAGAGAGTCAAGAAAACTGAAGAGATAGAGGAATATATACCAAACAAAATACCAGATAAAACTCCAAAAACAGACCTTAATGAAATGGAGATAAGTGATTTACCTGGTAGAATTCAAGATAGTAGTAAGAAATATGTTTTCCTGATGTCAAGAAAACAATGTGTGACAAAGTAAAAATTGCAACAAAGAGAGAAAATACTAGAAAGTACCCAAAAGAAATCACAGGGCTGAAGAGTACAATAATTAAATTGAAAAATTAAATCAAGGGGTTCAAGTGAAGACCAGATGAAGTAGAAAAAAATTATCAGAGAACTTAAAAACAGGGCAGTGGAATTCATCCAGTTAGAGGAGCAAAAAGAAAATGAAGATAGCTTAGTGGTCTTATGGGAAAACATCAAGTGAACTAATTATCATATTCTAGGGGTCCCAGAGGAGGAGAGAGAGAGCAGAAAACTTGTTTGTAAAAATAATGGTTGAAAATTTCCCTAACTTGGGGAAGGACATAGACATCCAGATCCAGGAAGCCAGTAAATTCTAAATACGATGAATTAAAAAAACCCCACACCAATGAACAGTATACACTTGACCATAGACAACACAGGGGTTGGGTTACTGAGCCTCTACATAGATGAAAATCTGTGTACAACTTTCGACTTCTCAAAAACTTTACTAAGAGCCCACTGTTGACCGAAAGTATTACTGATAACACAAACAGTCAAGTAACACATATCTTCTGTGTTGTATGCATTATATATGTATTCTTACAATAAAGTAAGCTAGAGAAAAGGAAATGTTATTAAAATCAAAGGAAATTTTATTAAAGGAGAGGAAATACATTTACAGTATTAAAAAATCCATGTATTAGTGGACCCACTCAGTTCAAACTCATGTTGTTCAAGGGTCAACAGTAATTGAATTGTCAAAAGTTGAGACAAGGAAAAACTATTAAAAACAGGAAAAAAAACTTATGTACCAAGGAATCCTCATAAGACCATCATAAGACTTTTCAACAGAAAGACTGCAGGCCAGAAAAAAAGTGGCAAAATATATTCAAGGTGATAAAAGGAAAACAAACCCTGCCAATCAAGAATACTCCACCCAGTAAAGTTGTCCTTCAGAAAGGAAGGAGAGAGAAAATTTTATAGACAGGGAAAAGCTACAGGAGTACATCACCTGCCTTATAAGAAATGCTAAACAGAATTTCTAAGCTTTTGAAAACAAAAGCACTTTTCTTTTAGTAACAGAAAAACATGGTAAAGGTAAATATATAGTTAAATTCTAATAATCTAATGTTGTAAGGTGGCATTATAAATTACTTATAAACCTTGTGTGAAAGTTAAAATAAAAAAGTATTAAAAACAACTATAACTAGCCCTGGCTGGGTGTCTCAGTTGGTTGGAGCATCATCTCATACACTGAATGTTTGCGGGTTTGATTACCTATCAGGGCACATACCTAGGTTGTGGGTTCAATCCTCAGTCAGAGCACATAGGGAGGCAACCAATTGATGTTTCTCTCTCACACTGGTGTTTCTCTCTCTCTCCCTCTTCCTCTCTCTCTGAAATCAAAAAATATATCCTTGGGTGAAGATTTTAAAAAGTTAAAAAATACTATAACTACATAATATGTTAACCAATACACAAGGCAAAATATGTTCATTGTGACATCAAAAACAAAATATGTGAGGGGTAGAGAGTAAAAATATGGAACTTTACAATGTGTTCAAAGTCAAACTGTTATCGGCTAAAAAAGACTGGCATAAACAGAAAATGTTTTATGGAGGTCTTATGGTAACCACAAAGCAAAAGTCTGTAGTAATTACACAAAAAATGAAGAGGAAAGAATCGAAGCAACATAAAATCATCAAATTACATAAAATCATCAAATTACAAAGGACAAGAGCAAGATAAGAAAAATGACAACAAAAGAATTACAAAACAGCCAGAAAACAATTAATCAAATGGTAATAGTAAGTCCATACTTATCAATAATTGCTTTAAATATAAATGTACTAAATTCTCTAATTAGTAGATATAAAGTGGCTTTGTGAATTAAAAAACAAGACCCAATATATGCTGCCTACCAGAGACTTTAGCTTCAAGGACACACACATATTTAAAGGGATAGAAATGAAAAAGATATGTGATACCAATGAAAACCAAAAACACAGGGGTAACTATACTTGTATCAGACAAAATAGACTTTAAACCAAAGACTATTAGAAGGGAAAAAGAGGATCATTACATAATGGGAAAAAGGTCAATGCAACAAGAAGAAATAATATTTATAAATATTTATGCATCCAGCAGGCAAACACCTAAATATATAAAGCAAACATTCACAGTCCTGAAGGAAGAAATAGACAGTAACACAATGATAGTAGGAGACTTTAATGCATTTAGCAATGGGTAAATCATCCAGACAAACAATAAGAAAACACTGGACTTAAACTACATGTTATACCAGACACCCTGGTATAGCAGAACACAAATTCCCAAGAAAACATGGAATATTTTCCAGTTTTGATCATATGTTAGGACACAACACAGATCTTAACAAATTTAAGAAGATTGAAATAATAGCAGTATCTTTTCCAACTCTAATGGTATTAAATTTGAAATCAACTATAAAAATAAAAATGGAAAATTCACAAATACATAAATATTAAACAACATGCTACTGAACACATAGTGGGTCAAAGAAGAAATCAAAAGAAAATTAAAAAATTACTTGAGACAAATGAAATGGACATGAAGCATACCAAAACATATGAGATGCAGCAAGAGTAATCCTATGAAGGAAATTCATAGTAATAAATACCTACATTAATTAAAAGAGAGATATCAAATAAACAACCTAAGTTTACACCTAAAGGAACTAGAAAAAGAAGAAAAAACAAAGCCCAAAGTTAGAAGAAAGGAAATAACAAAGATCAGAACAGAAATAAAAGAAATGGAGACTAAAAACACAACACAAAAGATGAATGAAACTAAGAGCTGGCTTTTCGAAAACACTAAAAAAAAAGCTAGACTTACCAAGAAAGAAGAGAACCCAAAAATAAAATTATAAATAAGAGGAGACACTACAATTGATACCACAGAAATAAAAAGGATCATAGAAAACTATTCTCAACAATTATGTGTTAACAAATTTGACAACCTAGAAGAAATGGAGAATCATACAACCTATCAAAATTTAATTATAAAGAAGTAAAATGTCTGAACAGATCAATTCAGGAGATTTAACCAGTATTCAAAAACCTCTCAACAACCAAAAGTCAAAGAACAGGTGGCTTCACTGGTGAATTTAACCAAACATTTAAAGAAGAATTAATACCAGTGTGTCTCAAAGTCTTCTCCCCCCACCAAAAAAAAAAAAGAGGTTGTGACACATTTAATCTCATTTTACAAGACCACCATTACTCTGATACCAAAACCAGACAAGGAAACCATAAGAAAATAAAATTACCTATCCCTGGTGAACATAGATATAAAAAAAACCTCAACAAAATATTACCAAACTGATTTCAACAATACATGAAAAGAATTACACACCGTGATGAGGTGGGATTTACTCTAGGGACGCAAGGATGGTTCAACACCCACAAGGCAATCAATGTGATATACTACATTAATAAAATAAAGATAAACAATCATTTGGTAATTTCAATAGACATAGAAAAAGCATTTGACAAAATTTGACTTTCGTTCGTGATAAAAGCTCTCAATTACCTGGGTACAGAGCAAACGTGCTTCAACATAATAAAGTCCGTATATGAGAAGCCCACAGCTAACACTATACTCAATGGTGAGAAACTGAAAACTTTTCCTCAAAGATGAGGAACATGAGCAGGATGCCCCCTCTTTTTTCTCAGATGTATGTATGTATGTATGTATGTGTGTATGTATGTATTTTTTAGAGAGAGGGGAAAGAGAGGGAAAGAAAAATTGCACACCCCAGCAGGGGAACTGGCCTGTAACCCAAGCATGTACCCTGAGTGAGAATTGAACCAGCAACCTTTCAATCTGTGGAGCAATGCCCAACCCACTGAGCCACATCAGCCAGTGCAGGATGCCCATTTTTGACACTTTTATTCCATGTAGCACTGAAAGATCTAGCCAAAGTAATAAGGCAAAAGAGAATAGAATAGAATAGAATAGAATAGAATAGAATAGAATAGAATAGAATAGGAGTAGAACTAAAATGATCCAAATCAGAAAAATGTAAAACTGTCTCTATTTGTTGACAATACAATATTATATGGAGAAAACCTTAAAGAATCCACAAAGAAAACTAATTGGAACTAATTATAAGTTCAGTATGTCATTGAATACAAAATAAATAGACTAAAAGTAGTTGTGTTTCTATACACTAATAACAAACTATTAGAAATTTACAATTGCATCAAAAAAGAATAAATTATGAGGTCTGTCTAGAAAAACTCCAATTTTTATTATTATAACAAGAACAGTTTGCATAACATTGATGTAACCTGGCAGCCAAGGAAAGTGGACTGGAATGCACATGCATGAACAATGATGACTTCACTGTACTAGTCAGTCAGTGGGGTGGTAGATGTCATTGAGTGAGCATGTGTATTGTGTGGCCATCATATCCAAAGTGACTGAGTGAGGAGAGAAACAAATATGCATCCAATTTTGTGTTAAGTTTGAACATTCCTACACAGAAACTATTTGGATGATTCAGAAGGCCACAGCTATGGGCAATTGGTGATTGGCAGCTTCATCACGACAATGTGCCCACTCATGCATCACATCTTGTACAGAGTTTTTTGGCAAAACATCAAATCACCCAGGTGACTCAGCCCTACTATAGCCCATATTTGGCACCCTGTGACTTCTGGCTTTTCCCAAAACTAAAATTGCCTTTGAAAAGGAAGAGATTTCAGATCATCGATGAGATTCAGGAGAATATGAGGGCAGCTGATGGCAATTGGGAGAACTGTGTAAGGCCCCATGGTGCCCACTTTGCAGGGGACTGAGGCTTTACTGTACTATGTAAAATGTTTCTTTTATCTTATATCTTCTTTAATAAATGTTTCTATTTTTCATATTACATGGCTGGGTACTTTCTGGACAGGCTTTGTGGGTAGAAATACATTTAACGGCCAATACATTGGCTGGTGTGGCTCAGTGGGTTGGGTGCTGGCCTGTGAACCAAAGGTTGCCAGCTCAGTTCCCAGTCAGGGTACATGCCTGGGTTGTGGGCTGGGTCTCCAGTTGGGGGTGAGCAAGAGGCAACCAGTAGGTGTGTTTCTCAACAATCGGTGTTTCTCTCCCTCTCTCCCTTCCTTCCTCTCTCTCTAAAAATAAATAAAATCTTAAAAAAAAATTAAAACAAGGTAGTGGATACTGAAAACCATGACATTGATGGGAAAAATTGAAGACACAAATAAATAGATAGTACATGTTCATGACTGGATGAATTAATACTGTTAAAATGTATAAACTACCCAAAGTGATCAACAGATTCAATGCAATCCCTATCAAAATGTTAATATCATTTTTCACAGAAACAGAACAAAGAATTTTAAAATTTGCATGGAAGCACAAAAGACCCCAATAGCCAAAGCAAACTTGAGGAAGAAGAGCAAAGTTGGAGGCATCAGCTTCTAATTTCAAACTATATTACAAAGCTATAGTGATCAAAACAGTATGATATTGGCATAAAAACAGACACATAGATCAATGAAACAGAAGAGTGAGTTCCAAAATAAGCATGTGTATACATGGTCAATTAATTTATGACAAAGGAGACTAAAATAGGAAAAGATAGACTCCTTAATAAATCGTGTTGAAAGTGCTGGGCAGCCACATGCAAAAGAAATCTGGACTCCTATCTAACCCCATGCATAAAAATCAACTCAAAATGAATCAACAACTTACATTTACGACCTGAAACCATAAAAGTTCTCTAACTAAACATAAAAAGTAAGTTTCTTGACATTGGTCTTGGTAAAGATTGTTTGCATTTGACACCAAGAAGAAAAGGTAACAAAGCAAAGATAAAGAAGTTGGACTACATCAAACTAAAACGTTTCTGCACAGCAAAGGAAATCATCAACAAAATGAAAAGGCAAGCCATGGAATGAAAGAAAATATTTGCAAACCATGTATGTAATAAGGACTTAATATTCAACATATAAATAACTCATACAACTCAAGAGCAAAATAGGAAACAATGTGATTTAAAAATGAGCAGAGGAACTAAATAAACATTTTTCTAAAGAATACATCCAAATCTCCAACAGATACTGAAAAGGTGCTCAAAAAACAAATAACTAATCATCAGGGAAATTTAAATCAAAACCAAAGTCAAAATCACACCTCCTATAATGGCTATCACAAAAATGAAATCACAAGTGTTGGCAAGTATGTGTAGAAAGGGGAAGTCTTGTGCAGAGCTGGTGGGAGTGTAATTTGGTGTGGGTACTATGGGAAACAGTGCGGAGGCTCCTCAAGAAATTAACAAGAACTACCATATGACCCAGCAATCCCGCCTCTGGGTATATATACAAAGGAAATGAAGATAAGATCTTGAAGAGATATCCATACTCCCATGTTCATTATAGCATTACTTACAATAGCCAAAAGATGGAAGCAATGTGTCAGTAGGTGAAACAATAAAGATGTGTACATATATATGCAAGAGAATATTATTCAGTTATGAAAAAAGGAAATCCTGCCATTTGCAACAACATGGGTAGACCTTGAGGGCATTATGCTAAATGAACTAAGTCAGACAGAGAAAGCAAATACTGCATAGTATTACTTATATGTGGAATTTTTCAAAAGGTCAGACTCAGAAACAGAGAGCAGAAAAGTGGTTTCCAGGTGCTGGAGCAGGTGGGAGGGGGAATGAATAGGAAGAGGTTGGTAAAGGGTACAAGCTTTCAGTTATAAGATGAGTAATTTCTGAGGATCTAATGTAAAACAGGGTGACTATAGTCGATAACAATGTATATCATTGGAAGTTGCTGAGAGAGTAGAACTTAAACATTCTCACCAAAACCAAAACATGGGTATGTGAAGTGAAATGTATTAATTCACTAGATGGAGGAATCCTTTCACAGTGTCGCATCACCACAATGTAATGTACACTTTAAATACCTTATAATTTTATATGTCCATTAGACCTCAATAAGGCTGTTTCAATAATTTTACAATATTTTATTCTGACATAGCTTAAATGGTGTTATTTCCCAATCAAATTGGTACCAATTTTATAGATGGTGCAAACTTAACTGGAGAAATAAAGACACCCTTTAAGTTTATTTTATTCAATTAATCAATCTACTTTTATTGGTAGTGGCATTGAATTGTCTGGACGGTACGCTCATTATGAGAAGCACAGTTCTGCTTATTAACATCTTTTTCTCTTATTTTTTGGAGTAGGTCTTGATCTGAAGACTAAGTGTCCACATGGATTTAATTTATATTATAGGAACCATAATTATTAAATAAGCTGGTCAGTCTGATCTTAAATCATTTGTGGATAAAGATAGAAAATAAATAAAGCATCTGTGTTTACTTAAGTGACTGAGAAATACATTTTGATCAATTGAGATGATATATGTTAATGGATCTTTTAAACAAGTCATTATACAAATGTAAAGCAACCCCACAACCTGAGAAAGGCTGCTTGGGGGCCTCCTCTGGGCTCCACCCCACGTGTTTCTGTCTCACTGGGGAAGGTCACTGCAACAGGGACAGAGGCCTGGAAAGCGGTGGGTTCAGTGGCAGCTGCTAGGTTTGATTGGGCCCCTCTGGTGTAATCTCTTTCGTGTTCAAATACTTTACAGCCTCATTTCGATGAATCTGATTATTTATATGTTGTTTACCCGAACAGAGCACACACATGGCAGGCTTTCTGTTGGCTGGTGACTAAGAAAGAAGTATTGACCATGACTAATGTCCAATGTGTAGTTTTCTGCAGTACAGAAAGATCTTTCCGCAACACTAATCCCCAATATTTTCAACAGCTTTTCAAGGGTGACATTTTTTCATTTCTTTTGTAGAAATAAAAAAAATGAATTTTGGAGTT
Organism: Tonatia bakeri; assembly: GCA_004024845.1. Taxonomy (NCBI): domain Eukaryota; kingdom Metazoa; phylum Chordata; class Mammalia; order Chiroptera; family Phyllostomidae; genus Tonatia; species Tonatia bakeri. Next base: position 230,027 of record PVIA01000731.1, on the reverse strand, counting down.
AATGTGATTCACCTAAGATATCATCCCTAGCAGTGACAGATGCAAAAATTCTATGTAAAATTATGAGTTCTTTACTCCGCCCCCATCTGAGAGATAGGTTCGGCTCAGTTCCACCAAGGCAAAATGTTCAATATTTGACTCATCATTCACACATTTATTAAGCAATTGAGAAAAACAGAAAAGCAGATGAAACTCAAATTGCTCATTTATAACTCCTCTGAATGAAGGAGTACATTAAAATCTTTGTGATATGAAACTTTGGGTTGTTCACATACTATTACAATCTGTGAAACTGAGTAAATCAATGATTATAATAAAAAGCAGGAAACTGTTTTTTCTTTCAGTAATGACTGAGTGGTTACTATGAAACAAATCTTCCCACAGGTAACGATTATAACACTCAAAAAAATATTTTAAGAACTATCTGAAGGCACTGGAGAGTGACCAAATGGACACGTAAACTGAAGGGGGTCTATGCTTGGAATAAGGAAATACCAGTGGGCGAGTTTCCTGTTTTTATGATTTGGACATGCAAAGCCACTATTCTCCACTACATAAAACCGGTACAATTTAATGTATAAATAAAAACAGTTAATGTTTAGAGCAGTCTGACTGACTTGAGGATCCATAGGTCAGAGTTGGGGTGACCATGGTAGCTGGGAAGTGAGAAGGGAAACCTCAGAATGGATTGAGTGTGTGGAAACTGCAATTTCTGCATATAAACTCTATCTACCATAAATCTCTGGCTGACCCCTCAATTATGCAGGTGTAGTTCAGCTTCCATACAGTTCAGTTAAGAATGAAATAACTGAAAACAAAATTTCAGCTGCCATCTATCACAGAGAAAATAAGATGCTATAAACTAAATATTTGTGATTCCTACCCCCAAATTTATATGATGAAATGTAATCCCCATTGCAATGGCATGTGGAGGTAAGGACTTTATTTTAGTGTTCTCTTGGTTCTATTTCTTAAACGTTTATTTTATTCTTGACTGAGGACATGTTTATTGATTTTTAGAGGGAGGGAAAGGTGGAGAGAGGCAGAAAGAGAGAAAGAGAAACATCAATGTGAGAATCGTTAATCGGTTGCCCCAGCCCGCCTCCCATAAGCACCGGCACTGGGGCTGTAACCTGCGACAGGGCTGTATATCCCCTGAGCAGGAATTGAACCCCCAACCTTTTGGTGTATGAGATAATGTTCCACCCAACTGAGCCACACTGGCTAGGGCTCTTGGTTCTATGTTTTCATTTTCTTTTTATGAAAATTTATTATTTCAGGGTAATTATTTATTTGTATTTATATATGCTAAATGCTATACTTCTCTGAATTGTCTACAGATAGCTTTGTTCTCTACCGAAATATTAGCACATATCTCTAATGTAATAAAATAATTGCACCATATTAACATTTTAAATACAAAAATTTTGTAGATTTTGGAATGTCTTGCATTCTTGAAGTTAACTCTCATATCTGTAGAAAGCCTCAGATTACTTTTGTTTTAAGTACACATTAAGTTCTAATTGATGTATTTATATATTTATGCATTGTATATGGGATGATCTTAGTGGTTTTTATTTTTTTAATTCTAGTTTACTTTCAAGAGTATTTTATATTAGTTTCAAGTGTACAGCATAGAGGTTAGACAATCATATACTTTACAAAGTGTTCCCCAATATTTCAAGTACCCACCTGACCGCATATGTAGTTATTACAACATAGTTGACTATATTTCTTATGCTTTACTATACATCCCCATGACTATTTTGTAACTACCAATTAGTAATTCTTAATCCTTTCACCTTTTTACCTGGCTCCCCAACCCCTTCTCCTATGGCATCTGCCAGTCTGTTCTCTGTATCTATAAGTCTATTTCCACTTTGTTTGTTTATATTGAGGAACCTTTGTACTGTTTTCCACAGTGGTTGCACTAATCAGCATTTTCATTAGCAGTGCATGAGAGTTCCCTTTCCCCCACGTCATCGCCAGCACTTGTTTGTGGATTTATTGATGAAAGATATTCTGACAGGTAGTAGGTGATATTTCATTGTGGTTTTAATTTGCATTTCTCTGATGATTAGTGATGTTGAGCATCTTTTCATATGTCCGTTGGCCATCTGTAGAGATGGCCTCTTTAGAGAAGTGTCTATTCAGGTCCTTTTCTCACTTTTTAATTGAATTCTTTTGTTTTGGTGTTAACTTGTATGAGTTCTCTCTCTCTCTCTCTCTCTCTCTCTCTATATATATATATATATATATATATATACACACACACATACATATATATATATATAAATCACATGGTATGTATGTACTCTTTTGTGTGTGGCTTCTTTTGCTTGGCATAATGTTTTTGAGATTCTTTCTAGTTGTACATATTAGTAGTTTGTTCTTTTTTATTGTTGTTATTCTGTTGTGCTGATAGAACATACTTTGTTCACTCATTCATCCTTTGATAACCATTTGGGTTGTTTCTAGTTTTTGGTTATTATTCACAAAATTGGTATTAAAATTTGTAGACAAGTCTTTGTACAAACATGTTTTCATTATTTTGTGTATAAATATCTAGGAGTAGAATGACTAGATCATTAGAGTAGGTGTATGCTTATAAGAAACTTCCAAATTATTTTGTGAAAGTAGGTTTATCATTTTATGCTCCCACTAGCAATGAAATGCATGAGTTGCAGTTGCTCCACATCTTCAGTTGCACGTGAGACTGTCGATCTTCTTTTTAACCATTCTAACGGATAGGTAGGGGGTGGTGTCTCACTTTGAAATTCACATGCTGAAATCTCTGAACCCTTATTCTGTCCCTATCTTACCAGCTATCACGTTGGCCTTTCAATTTAAAAAAAGTTAATGACAACAATCATGCTCAACAAACTTAATGATAGAACATTAATTTAGCATTTATCATTCTCCTAACCTCTGAGTATAAGCTTCACAAGGGCAAGACCTATCTGGTTCATTGTATCTAGCACAATGCCTTATACATAGTATGCACATTTTTTAGTTATCTGTTGCTATGGAATAAATTGCCCCATATTTTAGCAGCTTAAATGACAAACATTGATTTGCCTGATTTCTGAGGGCTAGGAATCCCGGAGCAGCTCAGTTGAGTAGTGCTGGGTCAGCGTCTCTTATGAAATTGCAATTAAGCTATTGGTTGGTGCTACAGTCATTTGAAGGCTTGACTGGGGCTGAAGGAGTGACTTCCAAGATTACTCACTCACACAGCTATTGGCAAGATGTCTCAGTCCCTTGCTGGCTGTTATCAGCAGTCCTTAATTCCTTGCCATGTGAATCTCTCTATTGGGCTTCTCAACACAGAGCTGGTTTCCCAAAAGTGAGTGATCTGAGGGACACAAAGATAGAATTTGAGTACACAGACCAGTCAGGAGATGGAAATGGTTGGGGGCCACCCAGAAGGCTGGCTAACACAGTGAATATTGAATATTTGTTGACTGAAACAATCAATGTATGCCTAATACTCTGCTAAGCATTTTACTTACATCATCTCCTCTAATTCTGATAACAACCCATGGACCATTGTCCTTATTTGAGATTGATGAAACTTAGTTTTACAAAAGTTAAGCAACGTGTCCAATTCCATAGAGTCAAATTTCAAAGCTAGATCTCTCTAGCCCCAAAGGCTGTGAAAAATGGTTCACACTGAACATGAATGAATTGCACTATCCAAAAAGAAACTGATTTAGATGATCTTTTAAATTTTGTTTACATTCTGTAAAAAACTCATTTGTATATGGGAAAGAAACTAGAAACTATATCAAGATGGAAAACTTAGTCTTCAAAAAGATGAAAAAACTGATTCTCTATTCTTCAGTTGACAAACTGTTTTCATTTTTTACCCCTCTCTTACCAGACTAATGTTTCAAAGTCTTGCCAGATCCTTGGAAATAAAGGAAGTCAAGAATTCTGCCACTCACTTTCCGTAGTCAGCACAGGTTTGCAGATCATATACTGTGCAGCTGGCACTGTGGCAGTTGCAGGGATCTACAAAGTAAGTGAGACTGTTCCTGGTTTCCAAGAGGTCACAGTCTCCTTGGGATTAAGGTAATAACATAGCACAAGGAAGCGTAAGCACCATGGAGAGGCACACAGAGAATGCTAAGTGAAATTTTAATTTTAAAAAAGACCAGCCACATTTTTAAAACACATTTGGTGTTTATTAAAATAATCTAGTGTGATACTCTCTGTAAGTCAATAGAAGATTAAGATGAGGGAGGCTTCCTTTCTCTTTTCTTTCCCTTCCTTGATTTTGCACTTGAAAAACTTGCAAAGACAGTGGCTTGCTTACTACAACGGCAGACTCAGACTCTCAGGAGCCACAGCTTTCTGCTAAAGGTGGCACAAAGTGGGTTTCTGGAATGCAAGAATTAAAAAAGAGTGGTTAAGATTCAAAGTCCAGATAACCTTTCCTGAGAATGTAGGAATCACACAAGGACAAGTAAAGGAGAGTGTGAAGGGGGTAGGGCAACAGAGTTTAGAGATTGCTTGGGTTTAAAGAGTTAAGGGGATAATGCTTGGGTAGAAATACCTTCCTAGCAGAGTTGAAATGAAGAGTCCTCCTCCCACTTACCGGGGTTGGGGGGAGCAGTGGTGGTGGGAACTGTCCTGTACAAAGTTGGAACTAACAGGAGAGTCTGTGAAGCCACAATATGTCTTGTCAAAACAAACAAACAAACAAACAAACAAACAAACAAACGTGTTTCAGACCAAAATTTACTTTGGCCACTGAGCACGCTCAACTTTCAGTCTCCTGCAGAAGTGCAGATTGGTGGCTGTAGATTTTATCTTTGGCAGCTGGAGGCGGAAATGAGGGTGGCAAAGGTGACAGGTGAAACCTGGTATTTGAGTGCACTGGAAGGGGAAAGTCTGAGGACTAGGGAGCAGCCAGAAGAGTCACAAATCCATCAATGTGATTGTCTTTGATCTGGTGGGCAATCCCTTTTGAAAGAGCCAGTTTTGTTATTCTGAGATTGTTAGTGTGATACGAAGAGTTACAGGGCAGAGGAGCAATTTAGGGTTTTTGCCCTTGCCCTGAGTATGAATCCGGGTCGAAGAATGGTCGTTATTATCTGTGCCCTCCAGGGTCCTCCCTGCTACTGTTTCCTGGACTGAAAAATACCCTTTGCAAGGGACTGGGTGTCGGTGCAGACAACAGGAGGTGGATGGACATGCTCACCAGGCAGTCCCCACATGATCTGCACCACCTCCCACGGCTTGTACCTCCACACCAGCCCAGACTACACGGTCAGGAGCCAAATATCTGGTCAGACAGAACAGGCTCAGAAACTCACCTTTGCCAGCTCATTTTTACATTTGAGCCCCTGCTGGAATACATCCTCACCTATGAGAATCTCGTAGGCTCTCTCACTCCTATCCTTTTGGTGGCATGGGGATTTCCTTTTACTATGTATACAAAAAATGATTACTGAAGATGTGCTCCCGGGTTATACAGCCTGCAGGCGGTGCCCGCGGACCAGAGGGCACGGCAAGGGCCGGGCAGTTTTGCGGGACCCACACTCTGGGGCTTCTGTCAATAGCCAGCACACAAGTGGCCAGGAAAGCAGCAGCCTGGGCGACGGGGACGCCTCACCACCACGCCGCATCCCGTAGCTCCGGGCGCCCACAGCGCACAAGGTACGCCTCGGGGCGGTCCAGCCTGACCCCGGAAGGGAAAGTTGTTTTGGGGAAGGGGAGCGCGCGAGAAGAGAAGAGCCCGTAAAACTAGAAATCAAAGTTGTTCTACTTCTCTCGGGCTGCCTCTCCCCTGCCTCATCTTTGCACTAGTCTTCTTCGTAGTCTGGCTTCTTCAGAGGGCCAGAGATTCCTCAAGTCCTAGCGTAAGTAGGGGCACAGGGGGCCGCAGGGCTCCACGACCCTCTCCTGGTCCAGGTCGCCAGGAAAACCCGGAGCGGAGCATCCCCGGGCGGGGTAACGCCCTCAGCGCGCGCCCACTAGCGCGCATGCTCAGTCGCGCGGAGCCAGGGAGTAGGAAGCTCGGCGCAGCAGTAGCAGCCGCAGCGCGGAGACGGGAGGGTGGGAGGGGACGCACCGGCTGGCGGGCCGGGGCGCTGGGACGAGGCTGTGGCTCCCGCCCGGGGTTCTTGGGGGCGTTTCGGGCCGCGAAGGTCTGCGCGAGGAGCCCGAGAGCACAGGAGCCAACGAGCGCGGTGTGGGCAGCGGGCGGAGGGGAGCCGCCGGGCGGAGCGGGCTCAGAGCCCGGGTCTCCGCGGCTCGGGACCTGGCGGCGGGGGCGGCGATGTTCCACTGCATCCCCCTTTGGCGGTGCAACCGTCATGTGGAGACCATCGACAAGCGCCACTGCTCCCTGGTTTACGTCCCCGAGGAAATCTACCGCTACGCCCGCAGCCTGGAGGAGCTGTTGTTGGACGCCAACCAGCTTCGCGAGCTACCCGAGGTGAGTGCCCGGCCTCACCTGAGCGCCGCCTTGGGGGAGCGCGGCTGAGCCTGACCAGCCCTCGCCTCTTCCTCTCCCTTCTGTCCCCTCCGCTCTCCACTTGTCCTCTTTTCACCTCTAGATCCGGCCGGCAGGTCCCACTGGAACCACCTCTACCTGCATCCACCTGCTTCTTTTTATTTCCTTCCACCTTCGCTCCGTAAAAGTTTTTTTTTTTTCATTTTATACAAATCGACTTGATGTTTTTTAATTAGTCATTAGAGCCTGTGCGATTTGGGGAAGTATTCTGAGCAGATAAGTTGTTTAGGTACACGCCTAGGTACTAACACCTGGCACTTTTGCCCGGGCAGGTAAGGAGCCAGGTGGCTGGGGCTGTTTCCTGCTGGAAGGACCGGAACGCGGCTCCCCGCTCCCCAACCACTCCCCGGGAGTGCCTCCTCTTTGGCCAGCGCAGGTCCTGGAGAAGGTGGGCTGGCGCAAGTGAGCCGCTCTATCTTTGCATCTTGCGAGGAATGTGCTCCGGGCCTTATCGCGTGTATCCTGCTTGGGAGAGCTGTAGCTTGGCCGGTCTATCTTAGCTCCGGGAGCGGCTGCGAGGTTGAGAGGGTGGGGTCGGGGGCAGGAGGAGAGCTGCACCTGGAGAGCTGGGGCAGGTGCCCAGGTGCCCCCAGCTTGGACCTGCCCTCGTGGACCTGTTGCGTGGAAGCAGCCGCGGTGAGCACTAGCAGAGGCTTTGCCCCGCGGGCCCGTCTAGCAGACCTCTCTCCCGCAGTGGCCACACTCAACCAGCTGACTTGTGCCCTACCAGTGGTGTGGTTTATGTAAATTAACCAGTTTGCTGCGGCCGAACTTGTCGAGAAACACAGGCTGTGCTTTAATGGTGGGTCAGGGACTGCAAACTTTTAACCTTCGAGCTTGCCTCGGGAACTTAGTATGAGTAACTCTTAAGGAGGAAGGTATCCCAAATCCAGGGGTGTACAGGAAGTCAGTGTGCAATAATCCAAAGGTGTGCAGGAAGTAGGGAGGCCTCTGGGAGTCCGGAGAGGACTTGAAGCCCTCAGCGTTGGAACGCAGATAACTTGCTTGTCCTTTAGTTAACACAAAGCCAATACGTCACAGAAACACTCAATATTCAAATATTCTGACTTGTTAGAATGACCTGATCTGGTCTCCAGAGCTGACAGAGTTAAGTTTTAAAAAGCAGAACTGTGTGCTTTTCTTAATATTTAAAGTGTTGTTATTCTTGGATTAATTTTCCTTGTTTCGTGTGGAAGTGATTGGATGCTTTGCTCTGTGTAATCGTAGGGATTATCCTCACTAGGATCTCTGCAAAGCCCCCCAGGCTTCATTTAGCTTAGAAGCAGAAAAGCCATCCAGCTCTCTCAAGCTTTTATTATTTTGCAGTCACTTTCAAACTCATGGTTTTGTCTGGCCTTTAGCTTTTCTTGAAGTGAGCTTAAAAGTCGTAAGCTCACTTAACTGCCTTAAATTGTAATAAATTTTAGGTGTGAATTGCCAGAAATAATATTCAATAGAATATGTAATTTAATACTTTTTAAGGGCTTCAGAATGAAATTATTAAAGATTGAGTAAAAAGCTGTTCAACTAGAAATGTTTCAGTGCTCTTTGTGGTGTTTTTGTTTGTTTTCTTTTCAAAAACTAGAAAATTTTCTTTGACTAGATTGGCTTTTCACTCCCTTCCGCAAAGGTTGTGGGTTTTCCTGTAATGTTGGGGATTTCACTTGGTATGGGAATTATGGGTTTTGGAAATGTCAGTGATTTCTACTGATCCTAAATGGAAACTTCTGAGAAGTTCAAAATATAGTCCGATTGCACTCTGTAAATACAGTAAATGAACACATTTTTCAAAGTCTAAAGGTGGTCTTATGGGTGGTTATCTCTCTTACAGTTCTTAAATTAGTTTTATAGTTTTCAAGTGGTACAAAATCTCTTTCTCCTTGACTTGTACGCCTGGGAGTATGCAAACCAGACATGAACCACCACCTTGAAAACAGATAATTCTTTTAAAAAATTTTAAAAAATTATTTTTATTTTTAATAGTTCATTTTAAATTTTTTTCCATTACCATTTATCTCCCTATATCCTCATCCACCCCCATTCAGAATCAACACACTGTTGTCAGAGTTCATGAGTTCTTTTTCTTTTTTCCTTGTCCCCCATCTGTGTGCCCCTCCCCCACCCTGCAGCCCCCCTGTCAGCCTGCTCTCTATTTGATTCACACAGTTCAAGTCTTACCTTGGGCCATCAGATCTTTCACCTCTGATATCTTTATGACTCAGCACTGCTCACTGCTGTCCCTGCCCCCTCCGCCAATCTGTCTCCTTACCTGCCACATCACCAGTGGGCCTCTCTTGCTGAACAATATCCAAGTTCTTGTGGTGGTGGCCATACTGGTGGCATGTTCTCTGTAATATATTTGAAAGCACAGCCAAAGGGGGGATCCTGTAACCCTACCTCAACAGCAAAGATACATACACTCTCTTAATGAAAAGCATCTCTTCTCCACTGAAGAGTCTGCAGCCTCTGATTTGCGCGAACCCCCTCATTTTACAAATTGAGATTCAGAATTGAAGTGACTTTTTCAGGTCTGTCCATCTGGCCAGGTACAGATATAGGCTGGTTGTCCTCCTGTACATGGGCCCACCAACTATAATAGCTTTGTCCATCCTAGTGGGAATCTGGCCTCACATCCATCAAACTGTTTTAGTCGTCATTAAAGCTGGGCCTCAAATATTTATTGACCCTTCATTATCTGCTAGAGATTAAAGAAGGTATGTTTCCAATGAGTTGTTCACAGCTTTGTGGGGAGACAGATGGTTTTAGTATAGATGTGGTAACTGTATCGTGGAGCAGGCGCCACAGTTATCAGACTCGGTGGTTACTTACCTAATTTTCTAACCTTTTCTTGAACCAGCACCAACTATCCTCAGCAGAAGTTATTCTGTAGGGAAGGTCAGCCCACTCATCTTTAGCCTGTCCCCAGTTGGATGATAGTCTCACCATACCTTTCCCATTCAACTGCTTCTCTTACCTTCCCCAGCTCCATGCCTTTGGGATGTGTATGAACAGAGGTGGTTAGACTTGAACCTCCTTGAGTTGCCCCAGTGTTTTTGCTTACCCTTGAGAGCACAGAGCCAAGCTCCCTATAGATCCTGCTTAATCAAGAGCTGTTTATCTGTTGAATGACTTTTGCTGAGTGTAAAACAAATATTCCTCCTTTGCTTCTTTCTCTTTCCTTGAGCATATCACCACTCCAGCATCTATGCTTTTCTGATATGCTCAGAAAATATTCAAGTTGGAAATGACTTCAGAAGTAAAGATCATCTAGTGGTGAAGTTGTTTTGTCTTCCTCTACAAGTTCCTTCCCTTCCCTTTTGTACTCCTGTGTATTTGATGTCAGCAGTTTTCCCCTCAGTGTGCACTGATTCTCAAACACCTTCAGAGATGTGTGCTTAGTGTAATAGGCAGCAGATATTTTGAGTGAATGCTTTCAACCTTTGTAGCATAAAAACTGGTTTCATCTCTTCACTTCCTCTTAGAAGTCAATTAAAAGTACTTTCCGTGATTGCCAGATGACATTATTTCAAACACCTGCACCTTCCCCTTATCCTTTCTCATATCCTGCCTTATTTTTTTCTAGCTCTCAGAGCACTCACTGAAACCTTACTCCAGACTGTATGCTTGTGTACCTGTTTCTTGTCCCTCTGGCTAGAACATGAGCTCCATGAGGGCAGGGATATTTCGTTCTTGGCCCAACCCAGGACAGCATATATCTGGTACATAGGGGATACTCACGTGCCTGTCGCTCGAATGAGTCCTTCCATGGTGTCATGGGAAGACTGCCCCTTTTTCTTAGCTAGTGTCATTCCCCCTTGCAGTCTGACTTCTACTGCACGCCGGTCTGTTGAAGTTAGTAATGGCACAGAGTCTGTCAGTTCTGTGTTCTTCCCTTGCCAGTCTTTGTTCTCTTCCTCTTCTGTGTTTGACACTTTTGCCCTCCTTACATTTTTAAAATAATACTTATGGATGTGACTTCAACATCTCCAGCTGTGAAATTATTAAGAGGACATCTACGCCACCTGGAGCAAGTCCCTTTTGTCTTAAACCCACCATGCCTTGTCTCCTAGGCTGGCTTCTTTTCCCACCAGTTTCATTTCTGAAGGATGGGGCAGCCATTCTTCCTGTCTCACAGGTTCACGGACTTACCTTCTTGCCATTCATCTTGTCACTAAGTCCTGTCATTTTTTCCTTCAAAATGCTATCTGTCCTCTCTGTCTCTCCATCCCACCTGGCTGGTTTCCGCTGGACTCCTGCTGTTCATTGCTGGTCCTCTTCTGCTGAGGCTTTTAGGGCTTGTGAAGGAGCAGAGAGGGAGGGTGCTAGAATCAGTTCATAGCAGCTCCACCACCAGGATGCTTTCTTCCAGCCTTGGTTTCCTCACATGTGATAGTAGTGCCTGCTTTATAGCGCTCTTCTGGGGAGTAAAGAGATAATACATGCAAAGAACTGACAGTTAGGTCTAAGATCTTTCTGGATATTATGGCAAGACACTTTTATTATAAAACATTTCTTTTTCTTAAACTGGAGCTTGAAGACTTTTTTCCCTGGGAGCTTGTAATTCATTTTTTAAAACCAGAATGAATTTTTTTAATCTTTTAAAAATAATTTTAAAATAATTAGATTCTGTAATAACTAGATAACCTTACCGGTGAGTAGTACTATAAGATTTTAGTGTCCATGTTTGATTTAGCACTCCTTTGTAGCGAAGGGGGAGAGAATGGATGTGGACTTACTACAGAAATCACAAGTTTGGGTCAGTTGATGGCTGGAGGTTGTGTGAACAAAGGTTCCACAGAGTGATGACTAGCTGAGGGGGTCACAGAGCCCACGGTGGGGTAGCCATGCTGACTTTCAGGGAGCTTGCTCCGAGTTGGTATTGTATTTAATACAACGTGAACAGCCATGCCGTGCTGTGTCTGTAAGATTGTATCACCGCCGTCTGTGATGTTAAATGTTGAGTTATCTTTTATTGGTTTTTACCAGAATTTTAAATTGCTTCCCATTATAGTTTTATAAGAATTAAGCATAGGGAGGGCCTACCTAGTTTGATGTTTGGACATACTTAAATTACATTGTAATAAAAATAATTTAAGACAGCTTAGGATTGGAAGAGAGTCCAAGAGAGTCCAAGAGAGTGCTTTCCCTTTACAGTGGTGATCACACATTTCTCAAGTCAGGGAAGGAGTTCTCACTTCGCAGATATACTGTTGTTATTGCACAGTTTAGCACTTAATTGTTTTCTGGTTCTTTTATGACTCTTCTTTTCCTACTTATCCGCCCCTCCCTTCTCCTTTCCCCTGCACTTTACAGGTGAGGAGCAGACCTAGCGAAGTTGTAAACTTAGAGTCTCTTTGATGAAGAAACATTTAATGAGTATCTGCTACATATTAATGATTGTAATAGCCATCACTTACTGAAATTTTACTGAACTCCAAACATTGTATTAAGTGCTCTACATAAATCGTTATTCCCTTAAACTGAATAACAATTCACTTGAGCCATTATATTTTCAGTTTTGCAAATGCAGAAACTGAGACTTATTTAAGAAAGTTTTTCAACAGGCTTGTTTAAGAAACGTGGTCAAGTACAGCATAGGGAATATAGTCACTAATACTTTAATAACTATGTAAAATGCCAGTCAAATACTGGATGTATGAGGGGGAATACTTTGTAAAGTACATGATTATCTAACCACCATGCTGTGTACTTGAAACGAATACAAAATAATATTGAATGAAAACTACAATTAAAAAATTAAAAAAAATAAAAGGGTGAAAGAAAGAAAGAAACAAACTTGGCCAAGGTCAGTTCTGGAGTATTTGATTCCAGCTCCGTGTGCATTCGCGGCCTGGGAGCCCACCTGGGAGAAAGGAGGCGTGGCGGTGTGGCATGCTGAGGAGGGAGCCTCTGCAGACTCCAGTGACAACTCTGAGGTAGCTTCCATTCTCTGGGGAGCTGAAGGAAGGCTTTAGAGGTGGTGGTATTCATACTAGACTGAAAGGAGGGGAAAAAGCATGTTGCTGTTGCTAAAACCAGTTCTTTCCAGGTGGCTAAGATGAGGGTATGTGAGTGATGGGAATCTTGCTGAGGGGATGTTTTGTAAGCAGAGGTGCAGTACAGTTAGCTGTCTATTTGAGAGAGAGAATTCTGGGTCGCAGTGAAGTGTGGTGTCAGTGAGACCTGTCAGGAGCCCGCTGCACTGGTCTAGGCCAGAGGAAAGGGTAGCCTGCTGGATGGCCAGGGGATGGCTTTGTCTAAGGTGTTAACGAAGGGAGTTTTTGGTCCAGTGCTCTTTCTACTGTGCCACGTTCCATGTTGTGTTAACCACTTGAGGCACTTCATCAGTCCTTGGGGGACACTATGTATGAAGCATTTATCTTATTTTTATGGTCATGTTTTCCTTGATTATGGGCTGTGTCTGCATTCAGTTTGTGAATTGCTCCCTAAGACATGGCAAGTTTTTTTTCTTTTTTTAAAAATTGATTTTAAAGAGAGAGGGGGCATTGATTTGTTATTCCACTTATTTTTTTTTAAAGGATTTTACTTATTTTTTATTTTTGGACAGAGGGGAAGGGAGGGAGAAAGAGGGAGAGAAACATCAATGTGTGGTGGCCTCTTGCTTGCCCCCTACTGAGGATCTGGCCTGCAACCCAGGCATGTGCCCTGATGGGGAAACGAACTGGTGACCCTTTGGTTCGCAGGTTGGTGCTCAATCCATTGAGCCACACCAGCCAGGGCATGTTATTCCACTTATTTATGCATTCATTGGTTGCTTCTAGTGTGTGCCCTGACCAGGGATTGAACCTGCAAGCTTGGCATATTGGGATGATGCTGTAACCAACTGAGCTACTGACCAAGGCCAACCCTTGCAAGTTTTTATGTAGGATTGACTTGGGTGGCAGATGGACAGCCAGATGTGCTATGGATGGGAAAAGTTTATTTTTGGTTTCAGATAGATGTGGTCATCAAGTTTATAAAAATGTAATTACAGTAACACTGGTAACCTTATGGATTCTGTTTTTCTGAGTAACATGATACTGTGTGTACTGTATCATGAACTTTAGTTTTACCATCCTTTGCTGATGCTTTAAATGACTAATACTGGGACCATTTTTGTTATTTAGAGTGGCTTGGAAATCAACTCACTGCTGGCATGTCTGTTTAAATCAATAGCTCAATTCTTTGAGAAAAAGTAAAACTATTCACTTAATAAAGCTTTTCTAGAGTTGACACAGTTGAGTCATGCTGGTAAACTGGCAAAGTGAGCCTGCCTCCACAGTTCCTTCCCTTCTCCCCAGTGGCTTCTAGTGGGAATGGGCTATCTCAACCCCTCCTCGTAACCTTCCAGTGCATTATCCTTGCTGCCAGAATTTGCAGCTTCTGTACTGTGATAAATAGGTACTTGGGATTTCCTTAAGGAGGACCCTTTGCCCACGGACTTGAAATTTTGAGGGTAAAGTATAGCTGATATTTACACAGGATGGTTGGAAATAGCAGCGTAAACATTTCTTAGCCATGGTGGCAAAAATCCCAACCATGATCTTTCCATGCCATGGAACAGAGACATTGGGCTCTTTTGGGTGAGAATCTAGTGTGCACTGCAGTCTTCTCTCTCTGCTCAGGGAAAGTTTGCTTATTTGAGGACTCTTCTGGGAACTCAGGGCTAGAAGTGTTTGTCCTTTACTTCATATGATAGTTATGAGGGATGATGAGATCATGGGCCAGATCTTAGTAAATGCATAGAAGAGACTCCTGGATGTCCATTTACTTTTTCATGGGTATTATTTAGGGGACAGGAATGGTAATTTACTATTGCATGTGGTATTTTAGAAATCTAATGGCGTGTGTGTGTGGTGTAAAATACTTTGATCTCCTTGAAGATGGAATATTTAAAAAAATCTTTATTCCCATTATTTTGAAGAATTTCCTTATCTAGGCTGTAACTTAGAGATGTAAGAGAAATTGACTCAGTTGGAAGAAATTTGACATTTCTGTTTCCAAGAATGAAAAGGAATGGGTTTGTCATTTGGTGGGTGGAAGGAGGTGTTACGCCTAATTACAGCGTGTTCCAGGCTGATTACTGGATAGTATGGCCAGATGAAGAGGACTCTGTCTACCCTGACCACTCTGGACACTTTTCTTTCCACAGTCCTCACCCACTTCTTGGGAAAAGGTGATGAGGAGGGACTGGCAGCTGACTTGAGGTGGAAACTAGGAGCTCAAGTCTGCTGAACAGTTGTGAAGGCCAGAAAGCAGTTTCTGAACCTCTGAGGGTGTGACCTGGGCACTGATGGCTGTACTTGATTTGGAAGATTCTTGATTACATTGAGAAGATACTGGGACCCCTGAGGCTCATGGTGTTAGTGCAGGTGGCCTGGTTTTGGACCATGGTGTGGCCTTGTTTTTATGTCATTACTGTGTTGGATGGTTAAAAGAATTCAAACAATTTTTAAAAAGTGACATTCTCCTTGATTCCCATGAACAATTTTAGAATGTATCCTTTTAGATTTTTTTCTCTTCACACACCACCATATATTTATTATTGTTAAAATTAACAAAGGACCTGGCTTGTGTGTCTCAGTGGATTGAGTGCCAGTCTGTGAACCAAAAGGTAGCTGGTTAGATTTCAGGGCACATGCCTGGGTTGTGGTTCAGGTCCCCAGTTGGGGGTGTGCAAAAGGCAAACCACACATTGATGTTTCTTTCCTTCTCTTTCTCCCTCCCTCTCCCTCTTTCTAAACATTAATAAATAACATCTTTAAAAGAAATAAAATTAACAAAGGAGTCCTACTGTAGAAATTGCTTTGCCACTTGCCTTTTTTTTTTTTTTTTTTTTACTTTGCACTGTGTCTTGCACAACTTCCACGTCAGTATGTATCGATGTTGATGCTGGTGCTGTAGTATTCCATAGTATTGACTGTATCACAGTTGATTTAAGTGTTCTCCCATTGTGGGCACTTAAGTCGTTTCTAATGTTTTGCAGTGATGAACTACACTGGATTAAATGTTCTTGTACATATTACTTTTTACACCTGTGCAAATGGTACTTTAAGCTAAATAAACTTCAAGAAGCATAATTGTTGAATGAAAGGATATTCATTTTACAAATTTTAACAGATTGTTGGTAGATTGTCAAAGGTTTTTAAAAAAGCAGTTGAATGGAGGCCTAGAGATTATAGAATCTACCTACCTTAGAGCTAAGGGAATGAAGTCTAAAGTGGTAAAATGATGTATCAAGGCAAAATGAAAACACGGGCTGTTACATCTCCAACTCCTGACTCCAAGTCCTGTGATCTTTCTGGGGGTTGGAACAATAGGCCTGGAGACTGGTTCTGTCATCTCTGCTCCCTTTATCCTTGACTGTGACTCTTATAAGTCTGTTCAAGCCTTCAGATAGGCTTTCATCAGTTAATCAGTTATTTGTTCCAAACTTTGGAAGTCTGACATGTAATTCTTACCTTCAAGTAGCCTACACTCTTCAGTTGGGGGGAGGAGTTTAGCGTCATAAAATTCTTAATGTAGCTCAGGGCCATAGGGGTCTGCAAACTAAGAGTTGCTGTGAACCCTTGGAGTTGGCTCTTTGCGGGGGTCAGGAAAGCAGGACTCTGGTTTTCACTAAAGGTAGGTGCAGGTGGGTGTGAGTAACATGGTTGCGTAGTGTGTGCGTGCTGTGTCACGAACCAGGCGGGAGGGCAGACAGGGAGCTTTTGTGAGGTGATGCAATGTTATGCAGCAGAGACCCTTACTTTGGGTTGACTTCATTCAGTTTCTGGAGCAGAAGGGCAGTCAGTGTGCAGGATAGGGGGACACGAAGCTTGGACATGAACTTGTTGTGATGACTGCGGGGATCATCCCCTCCGTCTGTCCCTTCCAGTGAAGTGTTGGCTGAGGCCTGAACTTTCTGCTTGAAGAGAAAGTTTGTTTAATGGTTAGGAGATTAACCTCTTAGTTTTGACTCCTTCGATAAGTAACTCAGCCTCACTGTGCCTCAGTTTGCTCATTTGTAAAAATAAGGCCATAATAGTCCCTACCTCCTGGAGGTATATGAAGATTAAACGAGTTAATATGTATAAAGTTCTGGGAACAGTGTCTTTTATATGGAGAGTACCCAATAAAATTTGATCATTGTTGTTACCATTCTTGAACATTTTATGGTAGATTCTCAAACTTCTTCATTCTTGTTCCCTTCAAATCCTTTCTTAATGGTTGGTCAGAGTGATCTTTCTAAAAGACAGATGTGCTGGCATGACTTCCTGCTGCACTGGCTTCTCACACTGGCCGGGTGAGACCTGGCGACGTTTTGTCCTCTACCCCCCTTCCACCTTATCTCCCCTCTCTCTCTGACTCGGACCTTGTGTTTCAGCAACAGTTAGCTGCCCTTAGTTACTGACATATCGTTTCTTTCTTCTGAGTCTTCATTTTTCTTCCTCTGTCTACTGCCAGTTTCTCTTTCTTTACTTCTTTGCCTGGCACATTGTTCTTTTTTTTTTTTTTTAAGATTTTATTTATTTATATTTAGAGAGGGAAGGGGGGAGAGAGAGAGAGAGAGAGAGAGAGAGAGAGAGAAACAGAAACATTAATGTGTGGTTGCTGGGGGACATGGCCTGCAATCTAGGCATGTGCCTTGACTGGGAATCGAACCTGCGATGCCTGGTTCGCAGCCCGTGCTCAATCCACTGAGCTACACCAGCCAGGGCGGCACATTGTTCTTATCCTGTGGGACTCAGGAAGTCTTTCCGTATCTCCTCTCTGTCTTTGGGGACCTCTGTGCCATTACTCTTACCCCTTTGTAATTGTCTCCATCCCCCATCCAAGCGAGTTTCTTAACGCTGCACACCTTTTCTGTGCATTCCTGCTGCCTCCCAGGGTGGCTGGCACAGAGCAGACATTTAGTATATACTTGAGCAGCATTCTTGGGGTAGTTTCCAGCCCTGTTGGGGAGCAGATTTAGAAATGGGTTTGAGCCTGACCTATCAGTGAGAGCTTGAAGATGCCTCCAGGAAAAGCTGGGCTTTCTGCTGTTCTTGCACGCAGGGCTGGCATCGTGCTGGAGTGGAGTCAGCCCTGGGTTCTTCTCCCTGGTCTGTCCCACACTAGCATTGTGACCTTGGGCAAATCACACAGTCTCTTGAGACTTGGTTTCCATATCTGAGTGATGAAAGGGTGATGTCAGTGATGTTCAAGGTTCCTTTGAATTCTGGCTTCTTTGGATGGTAATTTTATGAAATTTTTATAACTTGATGCCACAACACTAACCTTAGGAGACTGTCTCTCCCTAGCGCACGTGCTCTGTGAGTCTGCTCGCTGAGGTTTAGTAGAGCCGTAAGTCTGGGCTTAATCATTATAATCAAGGACTAGATAATAAGGAGGAGCTGTTCCAAATACTTAACCTCCCGTGGTCAGTTGTTGATTCCCAGAGCCAATTAAGGGGAAAAGATCAGCAGATTTTCTTTGGTTAACACAGACCTCCCGCGCCCCCCGCCCCCAGCAGCCTTTGAACACTGAGTTCTTTCCCTGTGTCTGTTGCGTTTTGCTTTCAGAAGTGAGGTAAAATGAGCAACTGGACTAGAACCTGTCACCTTTTAGAGTGAGTTCAAGCAGATCAGAGGTGACTGTTTGCAACTATCACTGGGTTAATCGAGTACCCGAGAGACTGTATTTTGGGAAACTTAGCTTGGGGACCAGTGACTAAGGATAGGTATGGGTTAATGGCAGACCAAGGTGGCTTCTCAAGGAGTGTATTAGGATCAGAGGCTATAGCTTTCTGCTGAATAGTTGGCTTCCTGAATAGATGTGGGTGTCAGGCTTCCCAGGCAGCATGATTCAGGACAGGACTGGGGCTAGATCTCTCCCTCCTCCTTCCCTGTGCACCTCACATACTTATGAGTGCAGGCTGTGATTCAGGACTAGTTCTCTTTAGCCAGGTAGATGTCTTGCCTTGTCCTTATGGAGCTTCCATTCTAGGTACGGGAGATAGCCAGTAAATAGATGAGCAAATAAGAATTTCAGGTAGTGATGAAGACTATATATAAAAACCAAAATAAAACAGGGACATGGAATAGAGAGTGGCTTGGGAGGTTTTGGCTTAACTCTGGGAGGGCCTGTCTGAGAAGGTGACACTTCCTTTGATGGCGGTGGGGCTGTCGTGTGACTGTGGAGGGGTCCTTGCAAAGGCTCAGGGAGGACTTGGCGAGTATGCAGGCAGAAAGGAGGCCAGCGTGGCTGGAACACTTGGTATGACAGGGAGGGAGTAGGAAATCAGGGGGAAGATGTTGGTGTGGCTCACATATGCAGGGCTTGGGGACCCGGTGAAGAGTTTGGATTTTTTTTTTTTTGGTCAGTTGAAGTAAGGGGGCAGGTCATAAGCTCATAAGGTATCTGATTTGTGCTTTAGAAAGTTCACTATGCCTGCTTGCTAGAGACTAGTTTGCAGGGAGGAAGAGAAGGAAGTGGGGAGACCTGGAGAGGAGGCTTTTTATCGAAAGGTTCTAGAGAAGAGCTGATGGTGACATGGACTAGGATGGTGGCAGTGGGTAATGAGATATATCTTGGGGGGAAAGTCAACATCATCAACAAGACCTGGTGACGTATTGGATGTAGGTTTTTGGCTTTATCAACTTGGGGGATGGCAGAGCCATTTACCGGGTTAAGGAGGACTGGGAAGGAGAATATGACCATGTAGGAACTGGTGAGTACTGGAGTCGGGGCGTGGTGAACGTCTTTATGAGACCTGGAGCTTAGGGTAGGAAGCCTGAGTGATGATAATTACACTAAAGCCTGCAAACGTCGTTTGAGCAGTGTGCCTTGCACTGTTCTTCCCATGGTTAGCTCATTTAACTCTCACAACAGTCGTAGCTTCGTTTTACATAAAAAGCTTTATTTTACCACTGAGGACACTGCTGGGACACAGAGACAAATTAGCTAGCTAAGGTCACACAGCTAGTAAGTAGCAGAGCTGGGGGTCGAACTGATGTGGTTTGCTTCAGGAGCCATTACGTCTGACCACAGGTCACACTTGGGGAGACTGCGTCGTCTGCACCAAAAGCCACCTGACGAGCCAGGAGCATGTCGGGTCTGTGAAAGGGAATAGAGAGACACCCAAGACTCCAGGGATATTTTTGCATCATTAAGAAAAAAGACTACTGAGCTGAAATATTATTTTAAGAATTGGGTCACCAAATAAATATTAATGTGCTCATTCAAGCATAGTCTGTCAAAGAAGATTAGTGGCACCATTCTTTGGTGCTGGATTTTTTACCTTTAGAAAGTAAGTTATAGCTGTATCCCTGTACACTCTTAGAAACACGTCTGTTTGGGAAAAGGAGGGAAGTCTCACTGAATATAATGAGCACTGGCTTTATCATAGCAGTGCCCCCATTATAATCCTGCTCATGATTATTCAGCTAGTACACTGTCTCTGTCATCAAAGCATGATATCACAGAATTAGCTGATGAGGCAGTTATTAGTCCTGACTGTAAATATCAGTATTATAAAGACGTTCTACTGTACCTTCTGGAACTATACATGTGCTAGTACCTTCCCAAATGAATGCTGACAAAATTAACTTAATAGAAAGTATGCGTTTTACAATAGGCTCACCTTACCTAGTATCACGTTGTGGTTATTCCCATACCTGATTTTCAATATAACTTCATTCAGAAATGGCAAGAGGAGGGACAGGGAAAGTGTTATGCCCTGCATCTGTGGCACAGTACCTCATGGTTCACTGAAGATACACAGAGGCCAGGAGAAAAGTTAATCCAGCCCCTACTCTTCAGCCTTACCCATCGCATCCCTCTTTAATAATTTACTGTTTAACAAGAAAAGATGTGTAAAGACATTTTGTAAGATAAATATAGCAGAAGGGTTATCGAGTGTGGTGTGCAGTTTTTGTGGTCTTTTAAAATTTATATGTTTTAAAATGTTTTATTTCAATTTTCAGGTGTAGGTTCCAAGTAAATTTGGTTGAAGAGCAGTATCAGGTAACTTCTGTGGTTTCAGTTCATGGGTAGTTTTCCCCTTATGGAGAGAGGGTTCAACCTTGGAGAAACAGGAATGTGTGTATTTGGAATACTCTTGACTGCAAATAACATACATCTCAACCTAAACTGCCTTAAATGAAAGAAGTACTTAGTGATCTCACAGGTCAGGAAGCCTGGGTTCAGGAGAGTGTGGTTTTAGGGTTGGCTTAGCAGGTTGGCTGTGGGCAGTGGTGTGACTTCTGTGGGACTTCCTGGGCCTCTCTCCTGCTGCCCCTCACAGGGACATCCTAAGGAAAAGAATAGACAGAGTCCCAGGGCCGGACCCATTTCCCCCCCTTTACAGTGGAAGGCAGGCGGGCAAGAAAGGCATGGAATAGGAATGAGGGAGCTGGAGATAGGTGTGGGGTGCGGTGTCTGCTGCAAGAAGAAGGAAGAGAGACGTACAGGGTGAGCCTGCCTGGTTCCTGCAGACACCCTTCTCTCCCATCAGCAAGTAGTACACAGTTGTTATGTCTCTCTCTAGTGAACCCTCTGTCCGCTGCCAAAATCTCAGAGACCATCTGCTCAGGAAGAGTCTGTAGCAGGAATAATTTTTGTTTCAAAGTTTTTTTTGGGGGGCGGGGCGGAAAGCTTGTGCATGTACACATTTTTCCTAGATTTCATTCTCACTATGTGTGAGAAATTTTTATGAGAGAAGAAAAACAAGCAAATAGGGTTTTATAAAGATTAAATAATGACATATGCTTATTTTCAAGACTGTTAAATTCTGATGGACTTTTTAATAGCTGAATTTCTATGACTTCGTGGTCTCACGTGTTGCAGACCTCTGTGGCCTTGTCCGTATGGTGTGCTCTGCTGGAAATGCTCTTCTCTAGTGCCGATGATACTTCCTCTGTGAAGCCCTCCCAGATCTACAGTCATGGCCCAATCTCAGTGTCCTCCAGCCCCTTGCAGCTTGCAACTCTCATGCCATTTATTAGGATTTGACTTAGCCGTGCATCTGTTTGTTTCTGTTATTTTGTCATCAGGGGCTTACTATATGTGTCTCTGTTCCAGGCATTAAGGAATTTGGGGCCTTATACACAGGAAATCCTTAAAGAATTTCTCTTGCATTGCAAATATATATTTTTGTATTTTCATATAAAATTTTTATATTTTTTGTGCAGTAGTTTAGATGCGTAAATCCTCAAATATTTCTCCTTGCATCTTGGCGTAATGAGTTATTCTGAGGGTCTGACCATGCCAGCAGTATAGCTGCAGGCTAGTTGAGTCTGAGCCTGGCGCCTCCTGCCCAGAGAAACTGTGTGGCTGCAGACTCAGAACTGGCTCCCCAGACTTTTGCATTTGTTTTCTGTCCACCTGAGAGGGAGGGGCAGGGCTGTGCTGTCTGAGTCAGCCTGTCCTGCTGGCAGAGGGTCAACAGTAGTCCAGAAAGATAACACACCATTAATCATGTTGACAGAAGGAGGGCTCCTCTCCCTTTGGCCTCTTAGTAGAGGTGTTAATGAGGAGTAAAATGGCCAAAAGGCAGGAAGTGTTTCCGAAGCCTTGAGCCTGGGCTTCCCACACACTGGATAACCTGCCCTGCCCTTGGAAGAGCAGAACGAACTCTTAGTTATTATTTTGAAAAAACCAACAGGAGCTCTTTACTGACTGCCTGTGGTATTCCAGCTGGACCATGGGGCACTTAAATAGAATTTGTTTGGTCCTCATGTAAGCCTTATGTGGGAGGGTTTTTAATAGTCCTGTTTTACAGATGAGAAAACTGACTGAGTCTGAGCTCTTTACTTAGGTCAGTCAGACGGGGAATGACTTGGCTGGTTGGCTCAGACTTAATAGGCTGATGCTTTTTCATGCCATATGCTAATTTGGCAGACCCACTCTGATGTCGGACTTGAGATCCTCCTGCAGCTAACATGCATTGAAGTCCTGCTGTGTTTTTAGGCACTGGTGATGCAAAAGTGAGTGACAGACCCTGACTTTAGGTGTCAGAGTTTGGTGATGGCACCAGATACCTGAGCAAATGTGATGAGGCTTCAGTTGTGGAGCTGGCAGCACAGGCTTCCTGGAGGTGGAGGACAGGGGGCACCACACAGCAAAGTGTTGTCAGAAGCCTGGGGTTTAAGGAGAGCTTGTCAAGGGACAGGCAGAGTGAATGCCAGGTTAAGGAGCTTGGCCTTTATTTTGTAGGTGGAAGTGTGTCACCAACAGAGTTGAAGTCCAGAAGCATCTTGTCAGGCTTGAATTTGTAGAGCTCAGCCTGGTGGCAGCTCATGGATAGACTTGAAGGGAACAAGGTCGGAGATGGAGAGGCAAACCAGGAGCAGGCTTTGGTGATTGACTGAATTGGAGATGGACAGTCTGGTGGCTTCAGGGGTCAAGGTTAACAGTTGAGTGTTCAGTGTGAGTGACTGGGTTTTACTGTCAGAATTTGAGGAGCGAGGGAAAGGGTGCATGTGGATAAATAAAAGAGCAAGCCTGGTGGTTTTAGTTATTTTCAGCGAAGGATGAGACAGGGCAGTGCATTAGTAAAGGGGGCGGAGGGTGAACAGGGTGCTTCTGGAGTCATGAAGGTGGAGAGGGAGCTATGGGGCATTACTGGGGTTGGTGTGAATTTTGGGTGCTGCAACCCTCCATTTTTTTTTCCTCTGTAGTCCTCAATCCTACAGGCCTAGGACAGAGAAGGGTGGACTGTAGAGCTGGTTCCACCTATAGAATAGAGGAAAGCAGAACGAGAGGGTATGAATCTACTGAAGTTTCTGATGAACAAGTATTTAGGATGCTATTAAGGCAGAGAAAGAAGGGAGTTCCAGCAAGGGGTGAGTGGTCACAGAAAAAATAGTGGGGATAAGGCCATGGGAGAGGTCATGGCTAGATCCGGAATATTGGAGTTGAACATGCGTGAAAGGAAGCAGCTCTGGGTGTGGTCAGTATTCCAGGGTGGACCTGGGAGTGGATGGTGACACGCAGTGGGTGTGGAGGTCATCAGTTTCAGGATGCCCTGTAGCTGCTAGGCTGGCTTATTGGATGGGTCAGCGCATCAGGAGCCACAAAGTCAGGCACACATGTGGCACAGGCAGGTAGGCTGTATAAGATGAGGAGGTCTTGTTATGGACAAACTTGTGGCAAACTGAAGGGCACACGTATCCAAAGAGGACAGCTGCCCCCTGCTGCAGGCCCCACCCTGTCAACTGGGGATGTGGCTTGCTCTTACTGCCTCACTCAAATTTTTCCCCCTGGAAATCAAGATTTTTATGTGAAGTCCCCTCCTCTTTTTTTTTTTTTAGGTGTTGGCACCTTATTCAGTTATTTAAAGAATGGGCTGTGGGCTATGGAATCAAGTGTGTAGATTGAATTTGGCTGTGTGAGCTGCCCATTTGCACCTCCTACTCTGTAAACACTGTGGGACTTCTTAGGACTGTGGCAGGAAGTAGGAATTGGATCCCAGTGTCTTGGTAACACCTTACCTTCCCAGTCATCCCATTTATCTTGGAGGATGGAGGTTTTAAGATAAAGGGCTAACTAGCTAATTAGTTTTTCTGTGGGAGCTAATAGGAGATGATAGTAATCTGAAGCCTGTGGCTCAAATGAACTGCGGACTGAGATAAAACATTTGCCAGCTCCTTCAAAAACTCCTGCATCCTTACTCCTTTTCTCTATGTCCGGAGCCTGTCTTTTGTTTCTTTCATTTCCTCTTCTTGATTTGTGCTTCCTCTTTTGCTTATTTACAGCGTTTTCTTTCCTTAGGCTTTTTTCTCATCTCTCCTTTCTGTGTTTGCTTGTCTGTTCAGTTCGTTTTCTTTTCTCCTTTTCACAACTTTTCATTTTTAATTACAGTTGATGTATAATACTATATTAGTTTCAGGTTTATAACCCAGTTATTAGAGGCATTCTGGATATTTATCTGAAGAAACCCAAAACACTAATTTGAAAAGACATACTCATCCCTGTGTGTATTGCAGCATTATGAACAATAGCCAAGGTATGGAAGCAGCCCAAGTGCCCTTCAACAGATGAGTGGATAAGAAAAATGCAGTGTCTATGCACAGTGGACTGTTACTGTGCCATAAAGAAGAATGAAATTTTACCATTTGCAGCAACACGGATGGGTCTTGAGGGTATTGTGCTGAGTGAAATAAGTCAGACAAAGCTATGCAGATTCTAAAGAACAAAATAAATGAAAAAAAAAAACACCCAAAACAAAACAGAAACAGACTCATAGATACAGAAAATACTTCTATGGCTGCCAGAGGGGAAGGGGGATTAGGGGAATGGGTGAAAATTGAAGGGATTAAGAAGTACAAATTGGTAGTTAGAAAACAGTCACAGGCATGTAAACTACAGCATAGGGAGTATAGTCAATAATATTGTAATCACTGTGTATGGTGCCAGGTGGGTCCTGGAAATGATCACTTCAGTTCATGCTTTCAGCTTGAGTTAGCTGGTTAAAGTAGTGTGTAGGTCAGGTTCTTTTTTTGGTATAGATTCAATAAAATTTTATATTCTTTTTGATTTTAAATTCGGTGAATTGACTGTATGAATTGTAATTACAACTTGTGAAACTTAGGCATTTGCACATCTAAAGACATGTTTGACTTTCAAATTAATGACTTAGTGGGTTTTACTCACATTTCAAAATACTGTTTATCTTCAGGGCACCTACACATAACTTTCTTTGACCATTGCTTGTGTTCGCAAATCCTTGTTCCTTCGAAAAGGTATACTTCGTGTTTGGGACAGGCAGACAACTGAGGTTAGGGATCAGTCTGGGAAGTAGCGTAGCTCTGTGTACCACGGAGACTAGGCACTGGCACTTCCTGTTGCAGGGTGCAGCGGTGAGCCTCAGAGTCAGCTCCGGACAGGAGGTGCCCAGGTGTTTGAGCACCTCGGCCTGCCTGGGTGTGTGTCACACTTGTCCCCACACGTTTTCAGCGTGGCTTTGAAGACTTTGCTTCCAGACACACTGTATATGCTAAGTGGCTAACAGTTAAATTTTTCCTTTTCAAAAGACATTTTATTTTGCTCCAAACTTTACTTCGTCTTTTGGAGGTAAATGTACAATTTCTGTTGGCCTTTGAAAGACTAAAATAGACTTTGAGATCTGCATGACTATCTTTCTGGGCTTACTGAGTTCTGGAAGCTTCAGGCTAGGCACCACTGGAGAGTAGGTTCCCTAAAGATGATTTTGAAGAGTGATGTGTGAGGTTGAGTGCCGGCATGCGGCTGAGCAGCACGTGCGCACATTGTGTGCTTGTTGCCAAACTTGTGTGTGCGCACCTGCCGTCTGTCTGGTAAAGGCCCGTCACCGGGGGGGCACTGCAGTGGTTTAAACTAGGTTCTTGATCAGATGCATCTGGGGAGTTCTTTTGAAACAGAAGGATCCTGGAGCTCCATCTCCAGAGATTCTGAGTCATTACATGGGGGTGGTGGTGCGACCAGGAATCTAGTTTTAGCAAGCGCCCAGGTGAGTGATGCTGGTTGTCTCAGGGCCACACTGAAAAACACGGTGTAGTGGGCTTTGGGGTTCACCAAACTTAGGTCCATGTCCTAACTCCACCCACTATTGATTAAGATAATTGATTAGTGATCTTTCAGAGTTACTTACCATCTCTGAGGCTAACTTTTCTTGTCTTTTACGTCAGGGATTTTCAACCAGGGTGCTGCAAGAATTTTTTAAAGCATACAATAACTGTTTAGTTAGGGGCACCGATCTCTTTCACTTAGATTGTCAAGTAAAAAAAAAAAAAAAAGATAATCGCCAACACAACAGTAGCTATCTGGTGTGAATGTCCTGTCTTGAACCGTAAATATAAATATATAGATTTTATAATAGAGATGAATCTTACTGGTCATGTTGCATAATAAGGTTGCATCCAATTGATTAATTCTTGGTACCAGAAATCCTTATATTCAAATATAGGCCCTTGATTTTTTAAAAACTCCCTTTGGAGCAAAAAAGTAGATACTTATGCTATTATTATAATAATAATTATTATATATATCAATCAAAATTATACCTGTTTTTGTTGGATCAGCAAAAAATAGATATTTTTTGGTGTGTTGCAGAATTTTAGTAATTAGTTTATGTATGCCATGACATGAGAAAGGTTGAAAATCGCTGATTTAAGTGAGTCTGGTGAAACCATTGCAGGATGGTGGTTATGAGGATTGCCCCTACTGTACATAAGCACCCAGGTCTGTTTGGCACATATCTTCAATTGCCTGTGTTTGGAAAGTAGGGTCCCTAGCCTACTGTGAATTTCTGGCATATTTGTCAAGAAGGAGAATATAACTAATCCCTGAGGATGAGGATCGCATTATACTTTTTCCTATGCTCTAGAGCACTGATTTCCAACCTTTTCCTTGTCATACACACCTAAACTAATTACCAAAATTCTGTGGCACAGCCAAAAAATATATATTTTTTGCCAGTCTGACAAAAAAATAGGTACAATTTTGATTCATTTACATTGAATGACTGTTGTTGTATTGGCTTTGTAATTTTTTTTTTATTTGACAATCTGAGCGAAAGAGGTCAGTGCTTCTGACTAAATAGTTAGGTAGTGCATGTCTTAAAAATTCTTGTGGCACAACAGCATGTCTGCCACAGCACGCAGGTTGAAGATCGCTGCTCTCAAGTCCAGTACTATCTGGAGTGCAGGGATGATGGCAGCCCTTTTGTTCTATTTAGTGCTGCTGTTTATGATGTAGCATGTTGTTTCAAGTTGGAGTCTACCATGGGCCCCTTCATGGGCTGCAACTTGAGAGTTGCCTCTCTCTTGTTCTCCTTTCTTCCTCTCGTGTACTTGCATGTGCACATGCACACAGAGCTGAGCTTGTTCAGAGGAGCTGTCTGTGAGGTCTAGCTCAGGTTCAGTCCTCCTCAAGTCTTTGGAATGTGGTAACAGTTGTGCATGCATCTGGCCTGCCAAGGCGGCGGGACCCTGTGGACTCTGACTTGGCCTCTGCTCGTTGTGCGTATGGGGAAATTAAGACTCAGTTTCAGTGGACAAACCTGGGTTAAGTTCTCCTAACCCTGGGTCCGCAGACATGTGAGACAAGGTTCACTGTGCACAGACAGTCCTCCCTGTGAAACTTTTTGTTTTGGCCAAGGTACTCTAGATCTTCCTGGAAGACAGGCAGGCTGCTGGTTTTTATAAAATGTTTTATTTTTGTTTTTAATGCTAGCACTGAAAAATAATGCCTTGGTTTTGGCCCATGGTTCTGTCAAAACAAAACACTTCCTGTATCCAGGATATAAGCAGGTTTAACCAGTACCCAAGCATGTTGCTGCTTTTAGTTTTTATCTCCCCTTTGTAACTTTTGAAGTGGAATAACTCTGCATTCTTTTCTTGCTAATCATTTAAAAATTTAATTGAAAGTTTTGCTTTTATAATGTGAACTCCTTTGGCAAATGCATGAAGGTGTGTCTAATGCAATTCTAGTTTCAGCTGTTTTTCAGTGAAATAGGCTTTAATTTTGGCTTAGTAATTACATTCAAGGTAGTTCCTATGGGCATAGACTACAAAATAGATGTTGGGTCTGTGTTCTTTCCTTATTATATAGTAATAATTCTGTGCTTATTACATGATTGAACATATAGTAATATGTTCTGGAAATCAATTCCCTTGATATCTCTCCCAGCAGGCCCTTGAATTTTATACAAGAGAAATGTGGGGAGATGGAAATTCTAAGTGTCTAGTGCCTGTAAATATTGGTGAAAAGCCTTTTTGTGTTCATTTTAATTTATCAAAATCAAAATGGAGCTAACTTTGTAGTCATTGCTCTTGAATATAGCTTTATTATAATACATATATAAATAGTATCCTAAAGAATGTTATTCAAGATTTTAACCTTTTTTTAGGATACACTGTAATGTAACTATTTCTTTGAAAGTAACCTCATAAGGACCAGAGAGAAGGATAATGGACAGGGGAACCCACCCCCACCCCCGCCTCCATCTTTCCTGTTCTTTCTGATTCCGCTCCTACTTCTTGTGAATGCTTTTATATGTGCTGAACAATCTGAAACAGTTTGAATGCCTTCTAAAAACCCAGCTCTCTTCCCCTTTAAATTATTTCAGGATGTTAGTTTTGTGCTCATAGATTAGGATAAAAGAGGTAGCCAGAATTTGAATTAGTGCCTCAACTTGTAAGCTTAAAAATTCATTTGAGTTAATATTTTTGATGCTGACCATGAATTTTTGGGTGGAGTTTTTTATTTTTTATTTTTTTTTGTGTCACTGACTATTACAATGCCCATTTTGGAAACCTTGACAAATATAGAAATATTTAAAGAGGCAGAAGAAAAAAAGGCACCTCATAATCCCACCTAAGGTTTCCACTTCTATTTTCAGTAACAGGTAGTGAATGTATAATGCCTCACCTGCAGTACCAACCTCTGAGTGAGCTCAGAGGGAATCCTCACCCTGAGCATCCTAGCTGCCACCTAGCATTGTGAATTTCTGGCAAACAGGTCTTTTTTTCTACGGGACTCGGAGCTTCTTGAGGGAAGGTACTGCCTTAATTTTTGTATTCCTAGAATCTAGAGTAAGGCAGGTTTAGGCTAAATTCTATGCGTTTAAACTTCACATCATTTAATGGGGTTACATCCTAATAAATCCATCATGTAAGTTGAAAATACCAAGTCAAAAGTATATTTAATATAACTAACCTACTGAACACCATAGCTTAGACCAGCCCACTTTAAACATACTCAGCAGACTCAGCAGGCCAAAAGTTGGGTAAAATCATCTAAAACAAAGTCTGTTTCATAATAAAGTATTGTATCTCTCAATTTTGTGAAATTTATTTTGTGTACCACCATAAAGTTGGAAAACCTGAAGTTGAATCACTGTAAGTAAGGGGCTCTCTATACTTATTTTTTGTAAGTATCTACAGATATTTCGAAGAGCGTTTTATATTTCAAATGTGTGATATATGGATATGGTAAAACATTAAGACAACACAAAAAGTGTACAGTGAAAAGTAGGTTTCTCCTGTATCTCTTTCTAGGCCTGTACTTTCCTTCAGAGGAAAAAGCTGTTTTATTACTTTTATTACTTTGTATCTTTCCTAAGATGGTCTGTGGATATACAAGCATTAATACAATGATCTTTTTAAAAACTTGCCTTGAGATGTAGGGCAGTGGTGGACATGTGAGTGATGTGGCCCTTTTGGAATCCATTCTGGCTGTATCTATTAAAATTGAAAATCTAGCCAGCAATTCCAGTCTGGCATTTGGCTTTAAAAATAGAAACACCAGTGCTTCAAGATATAATGGGATGGCCAAAAAGTTCATTCGGTTTAAAATAAGATAAAAGACAGTTTTTCACTTTTCATCATTAACTTTATTGAACATCGTATTCCCTTTTTTGTTCCACCACCTTCTGCCATCTTTCAGACAACTTCATAATTCCTTCTTCCCAAAACTCTTTATCTTTTTGAGCAAAGAACTGTTCCTGGTGCTTTTTTCAGTCTTCCAGGGAATTGATTTTTTGTTTTCCATTAAAAGAATTTTGTTAAGATCAGAATAAATGGAAATCTGAAGGTGCAATGTCTAGTGAGTATGAGGGATGAATCAGAACTTTCCAGCCAAGCTGTTACAGGTTTTGCCTGGTCATCAAAGAAACATGTGGTCTTACGTTACCTTGATGGAAGATTATGTGTTTTTTGTTGACCAATTCTGGATGCTTTTTGTTGCATACTGCTTTCAGCTGGTCTAATTGGGAGCAGTACTTGTCAGAATTAATCATTTGGTTTTCTGGAAGGAGCTCAGAATAGAGAACTCCCTTCTAATCCCACCATGTACACAGCATCACCTTCTTTGGATGAAGTCCAACCTTTGGTGTGTTGGTGGTGGTTCATTTTGCTTGCCCCACAATATCTTTTATTCCATGTATTGTAAAGTATCCAGTTTTCATCTCCTATCACAGTATGTTTTAAAAAACAGAATGTTTTCGTTATGTTTAAGTAGAGAATCACATGCGGAAATATGGTCAAGAAGGTTTGTTTTCCCTCCCACTTTACTTATGTGGAACCCAGACATCCAAGTGATTAACATAACCAAACTGGTGCAAGTGGTTTTCAACACTTGATTTGGATATTTTGAGTATGTCAGCTATCTTCTGTGTGGTATAATGCTGATTGTTCTCAATTAATGTCTTGATTTGATTGCTATCAACTTCATTCAACTGGTCTACCCAACTGTGAAACATCGTTCAGTGAGAAATCTCCAGCATGAAACTTTACAAACTACTTTTGATATGCTTGATCAGTCGCAGCACCTTCTCCTCACACTTCACAGATCTTTTTTTGTGTCTCAGTTGCATTTTTTTGCCTTTTTTGAAATAATAAAGCATAGTATGCTGAGAAGGATGCTTATTTTCTTCCCTCTTCAATATTGAAATGGCTACATAAAAATTTGCCAAGCTGGAAAAGTTTTTTAAAAAAATGCACGCTGATATGACAGCTGTCACAATACAGTCTAACAAAATCGTTTCAAATGAAGTTAAAGACAGCTTTGTGCTGCTAGAGCCATCTTACAGAAAAACGGATTGCACTTTTTGGCCAACCAATAAATGGAGGATATTTATTAATGCATATTTGGGGTTAGCAGAAAAAAGGAACAGGAGAAAAAACAAATACAGTGAATTCCTGTCAGGGAAATGGTTGAACGAATTGCATGCCATGGCTACTGGTTGTCACGGAGGAACATCCTTCAACGGAGCCTTGAAAAGTACTTGAAAAATACATTGTGCACCTGTCCTCCCTTGCATCATGCGCACCGATGTTTTTGGCCCAGACTTTTCAGGAAAAAAATCTTTTGTTTAATTTTTTAATTCAATTTGTATTTATTTATATTTAGATACTTGTTTTTAGTATTATAAAGGAATTTTAGCATTTATTTTTGAATGTATTATGGCACAAGAAATTTTATGTAACAAATAATTACAAAACATAAGAACAGATACAAGGTATTTCAGGCATTACCCATGTATAACGTGCATCCTTTTCTCCCCTTCAAAAAATTGGGCAAAAAGTGCGTGTTATACAAGGCAAAATACATACTTAACCTCTTTGAACTTTCACACTCTTTTTTTAGGTATAATATGTAAAAATCTCTATCTCACGGGCTTGTTTTTAAAATAAAGTGAATAAATAGAATGGGGCAAAAATAGGCTTGCAGTTGTGAATAAGACAAGAATAAACACAGCTTATTCTTGTGTTATTATTGGTTAATTATTGTATTGTTTTCCATATGAAGAACTGTAAACTTACTTTGGCCCCATCCTGTATGCATATAAAGCATCTAGTACTGAGCTTTGCATACAGTAGGCACGCTGCTGATGAATATGTTACTATCATTAAAGTATTGAACAGTGTGAAGCTGCATCATATGCTCATCGTCATTCCAACAGGTAGTTAGGGAGTCTGCGTGTCAGCGTTCTTGGAGTTGACTTTGATCAGCTAGCTTTGAACCATCTCATTTTATCCTTCAGCCCATGTCTCCATTTTGTTCAGGAATCCACATTTAATACCTTGGTGAATTCTGTCTAAGGGCATAGGAAATTATTCATGATGAATTAGTAACATTACACAAGAAAGGCAGCACATTGATGTGTATGTGCCGTGAAATCACAGCTTGCTGAAAAATTTTTTTTTTAAAAGTGCAGTGGATATGACCAGGTAGAAAAGAACAAGGCAACACACTTGAATGTCAGCAGTGTCATCACAGGGGCAGTGTGGGCTACCACTCGTTTGTGTCCCACAGTGGCAGCCACGTAGAGGATCTCCTGAAGCAGCAGTTCCCAACCTTTTGGGCACC
This sequence comes from Tonatia bakeri, assembly GCA_004024845.1. NCBI lineage: Eukaryota > Metazoa > Chordata > Mammalia > Chiroptera > Phyllostomidae > Tonatia > Tonatia bakeri. Next base: position 197,692 of record PVIA01000731.1, on the reverse strand, counting down.
AGGGACTGGTTTCATGAAAGACCATTTTTCCACGGACCGGGGTTGGGTCAGGGGTTGGGGGTAGGGAGGTTCAGGATGTTTCAAGCGCATTACATTCAAGCTTACTTCCTGCTGTGTGGCGGGGTTCCTAACAGGCATAGACCACTACTGGTCTGTGGCCCCAGGGGGTTGGGGACCACTGTCCTTAAGGATCTGTTGACTAAACTTTTTCCAGGTGCCAGAGCTTGTTTTCTCTTTATCATCTGAGAGAGGATTTAAGAGCCTGTCACCTGCACCAAGCTTTCTCTGAACAGTTGAAAACAAAACCTGTTTTTTTATTACATGCCTTTTGTAATATGCAGAATTCACTGTTCGGCTTGCACTGCAGAAAATCATTTGTGTTAATGCAGCGCATCCTTTGAATGCTCCATGGCTTTTCATGTGTCTGCCTTGAACCCTGAACAATTTGTCTTGCTGGCATCTGTTTCTTCTCTATGGACAGAGACAAATACGACTTGCCTGGGGCCCAGTATAGGCACTTTACCTCCATAGGCCCCTTCCTTCATAAAAATATTACTAATTATATTTTATGATGGTGATAGACAAGCATAATCCAGGCTCCTTCATTGTTACATTTATTTTCTTCTTTTGTTCTTAAATGAAAACTTTTTTGATGGCCTCCTCAGAGTATCCTGGACGTTCGGCACTGTGCCTCCTGTGCCCAAAGGTGTCCTGTAGTCCGTCCTGCCTGTCCCTGAGAACTCCCGTTGTACTTCATTGGAGATGATATGGTATATGATGATGGTGTTTCTTCATTTTGTCCTCATTTACTCTGAGAACACTGATGGTCCCAAATATTATCTGAGAAGTAATCACTTGCTCTTTTTTTTTTTAAATACATCCTTTCTGCTTTTTCCCAGGTTATTGTGCCTTGAAAGTCTTTGACAAATTCTCTGCAAATTCCTGCATTGTTAAAATGAGGGTTGCAAAAGGGACATTTTTTCAGCAGCTGCTCTGGCCCATGTTATCAGTGCTGCATTGTGAGACTGACTTTGGAAAGATATCAAGATTAATACTTTGCTTTCTAATGCTGTGCTTTAATTTTTTTTTGTGTTTTTTAGTGTTGTGAGATTGTTCTGTTTTTCTGCTTTTTTGAATGGGGCCAAAGTATTTAGGCTTTGCCAATGACTATTTTGAAATAAAACTTGTTAGAGAAAATATGATTACTGCACTTGTCATGAATTGAGAGGCTGGTTTCTCTTTGTTCTTACCCCAGCTGGATATTTCTAGGTTCTGTAAGAACAGCTCATTCATTGTTAAGGTGTCAGGTGGCTAAGAAGGAGTACAGATCCTTGACAAGAAGAACATAGCAATCGAGGGAGGAAAATTGCAGAGGAGTTGGGGAGGATACAGCAATAACATAAGCTCAGATGCCAGAGAGAGACCGAGGAATGCGGTGTAAACTTGCCTCTTTAAACAGATGGGCAACACTAAAATAAAGGCCCACAAAAAGTGAGAAAAAGTGCACTCGAATGAAGTATATACCCTTGGAATGAAAGAGGTCAAGGAGAAATAAGATGAGATTTGTTTCGTCCAGCTTGCTGTAGTCTAACCCAGGAAGGTAGTTTTGACATTTTGAGAGCCAAGAACATAGTTGGCATTTCCATTATCCTTGTAAGTAAGTGACTGTGAGCAATGAGAACATGTCTTTCTAGAGGCTGCCAGGTAGGGCAAGTATCCAGTGCCAGTGTGGTTGCCTGGCAGTTGTCCAGGTCCTACTAGACCTGTGGGCAGTGAGTGCTTGCTTCACATTTGACTGTGGTTCACTCAGGATTACCAGACAAATGGCCACCTCATTTGTCACTGGCAAAATGTTGAAATCTCATTGACTGTAGCTAAATGTTCTGTCATTCCATTTATCCATTCTAGGTCCTGGTGGAATATGCTTCTATATAATGCGAGGGAAGACTGAATGACTGCACAGAGAATTCATTTTCTGTGACTTGCTGCTCTTGTAGACATTTACCCCATGTCTGCATTTGGGAGTTGCGAGCTTATTCCTGTGGGTGGAAAGGCTGAGTGCAGTTGAGGTTTGAGCCTCCCATGTGCTAGATAGAGTGTTTGGGCAAAACCTGTTGGATGATGCATCCTGGTGGCTCTTCTAGCTCATCCATCATAAATATACAAAAATAGTTTGAATGCTAGGATGTATCTTGCAAGTTCAGACTTGGAGGTTTTCTGAATTCTCCATTTCCCTTGACCTTCACTGAGATCATGCCATAGTTAAAGCTGCAGCTAGGATGCTCTTGGTTTGAGGCATCATAGGACTTCACTCTAAAATGAAATTCCTGCTCATAATGCTGTTCTCATCTATGGGGCCTTGGTTTTAGATTAAAAATAGAGCAAGAGACCTCTATTAGCATGGAAAATATTGATAGGAATCAATTAAAATTCCATATTTAAAAGTTGTTTGTAATTCATGAGCAGGGGCATAAGTCCTTTCATAAAGAACTTAATACACTGTATTATCCTCATGAGCATGTATCCTCATGAAGAAGCCAAGTTGGTGATTCTGTCTTGCCAAACTCTTTCTTCTTCCTCCTAGGACACAGGAAAAGTAGTGCTATGTTTTTACTACCTGACTTGGTCAGTGCTTCCTTTATTTTTGTTCTGAGTCACCAGGGGATGTGACATCATGTTTTAACTTTCTGGATGCCATCTTCTGACCCTACATAACCTGTAGATTGTTTTGCTGCTTCTTGCAAATACTGTAGTTGGTGCTGGCTAATTATAGGCCAAACTGTATATCACAAGGTGTTATCCAAGAACCTTGGTAAATTTTGAGTGGGAGGAGGAGAATGCAGGGAAATTGAGCTTGCAGAATCTTAGGGTCAAGAAGACACTTCTGCCTTGACAGGCGTGGATCAGTTGGTTGGGTGTCATTCCACAAAGTGAAAGGTCACCTGTTTGATTCCTGGTGAGGACACAGGCCTGGGTTGCGGGTTCAGTCCCCATTAGGGTGCATACAAGAGGCAACTGACTGATGTTTCTTTCTTACATCAATGTTTCTCTCCCTCTTTTTCTGCCTCCCTTCCCCCCCTCTTAAAAAAAAAAAAGGCACTTTCTAAATGAACCTCCCATCTCATTCACCAGTTACCTTCATAAAACCATGCTAAGTAGTCATCTTGTCTGTGACTGAACAGAGAATTCACTGTATGCCCAGGAGACAACTGTCACATTTTGGTTCCTTAGATAGAGGAGTGATTTTCTTCCATTAGTTTCCTGTTATCGGACTGTACTGATCAAGTCTTAATTCTTTTACCTTGTGACAGGCCTTCAGATGTTCATAGGTCATTTGACATTCTGCAGATCTACTCCCTTTTAGTTCTTCATGGGATATAACCAAATGTCTTCACTCACTAGCTTTGCTGTTCTAGCTGCCCTGTACATAGCATGTTCCAGTATCCTGTGCGGTACTCATTTTTACCTGGCAGCTATACGTGGGGCAGAGCATGAAATTTTTCTCTGATATTTGAATAGTTCTTAAGTACACTTCATAATGGCACTTAGTTCCAAATCTTGAATAGTTAGTGGAGAAGGAATATATTTGAATGTGGAGTTTTGTGGGTCTGTGTAGAGGAAGAAATCCTTGAAAAGTGGTTCTAAAATTTGGCTACCTTAAGAATATAATTACATAGAATTCAGCTAATTTGGACAGGCAATCTTTTTTAGGCTGAGGAGCCTTGATGCCATGTTAGCCTCTCCCTCCACTGTTTCGTGAGCTCTCTCTACTGACATTGTTTTGTAAATTAGCACTGGGAATTGGCAGAAAGTCATTTGTGTGGAAATTAGGAAGTGTGATAAACATTATAGATGTGCTTTCTTTTCCTGGAGGTGCAGAAACAGGGTAGGTGGCACTCTCCAATGTTGTTGGTGGCTTCGGAAAAACAGAATTTGCGCTGGCAGTTGTACTGTGTCAGGTTTAGAAAAAGAGAGTGGCAGTCAGTGAGGAGCTGGAAGACCTTCATATGGTGAGGAAGAGAGCTGGGTTCTCTTGTCAGTGCTCTCCTCTAATCAGCTGGTTACCATAGTTCTAAAACCAGCTCTACAACTGTGCCCCTCAGACTTGGCTATGTATCAGAGTCACCTGGGGAACTTCATAAACCCATATGCATGGGCCCGCTGCAGGCCTGCTGGATCAAACTCTCTGAGGGTGAATGCCAGGAACCTGATGCTTATGCAGCAGACGAGGAACCAGTTTACAGGGGAAGTGGAGGACAGGAGGTGGGCCAACTTTAGCGCCATATACACAAGATAATCTTTAAGCTATTCTCCAGCTCAAAAGTATGATTTTCAATATTCTTTTGATGCTATTTTCTGTCTTATTATGTATGGTATGTGCTTTTATTATATTCCTCTTGTATTGCTGTGTTTTCTCTTTCCTTTTCTGGTTATTGCTGGCTCCTACTTATTTGAATACCTTACTAGCTGGGTGTCCTGACGGATTTTGCAAGCAGAGGAAGGTCACCATCATAGTTGTATTTCCTATCCTTGCTCACCTGTGATAACCACTTCCTCCGTCAGTGTCAAAAGAGCACTCTACATCATGGGCATCCTTTCTCAGAGACTCTAGAGCTGCTACCACCTGCTGCCAGCAGACTGCCTGCATGTGTGCCTGGTCACGCATGCTCTTTGTTTCTCTGGATTACACATCCTGATCATCACAGCTGGCCAGTCTGTATGCCTTGGGAGAGGCCCACTTGTGAACTGCATCTAAAATTTTTATTTTGATCTATAAATGCCACCCCTTCTTCCAACCTAGAGCCTAATTTCGATTTATGTTAAGAATACAGGAATCTTTCCTGCCCTTTAAACAGCTTGAAATGAAAAGGGATATCCCACCACACTATGGCAAAAAGAGAATAAAGAACCCCTAACAGTCTCCAGGAGTACCATATGAAAAGCTTGTGTTTGATGACGTGCATTGTTCTGAAGGTGCCGATGTCACGTTTGCACCTGTTCCACAGTTAGCAAATCTGTAGTCAGTTCACAGCACCAGTAGGACAAGTGTCGGGGTGGGGGGTACATCTTTTATTCAAACATCAAGCTACTTTCTTTGTTAACCACTTTAATACAGTGCTCCTCAACCTTACTTTAATTATCACCCTTTTGTGCTGCCCCAGCCTCTTTAGGCATAGTCTTCCTAATGGTGCCTTTCGTTATGAAAATTTAATACCACAGATGTGCTATGGACCACAGACAATGGTGATGGCTAAGACTTAAAACACCCCTCCATCACCCCTCTTGGGCACTGTGTAATGCCTTGCTGATTCTAATGTGCAGCCAGGATTAAGATCCAGTGATCAAACCCAGTGTTTCCAAAACTCGCTTGATAAAAGGAATGAGCTGGGAGCACTTTTTAAGTCATCAGATTCCCCGGCCCTTCCCCTGGAGATTATGCATTCACAGGTCTGTGGTGGAGGTCCATGAATCCACATGCTTAACAATATCCCCAGTAATTCTTTTTTTTTAATAGCTCATTTTTTATTGTATTTTTTTTACCCCAGTAATTCTTCAGATTTGGTGGGTTTGGTTCTGTCACAAATGCTGCTTCTTCCCCCCATTTTCCTGACTAAGGGTTGTAGGGGTGGAGGTGGGGTTGCTTACAAAGCACAGACATGCTCTAAATATCTTGAATTGGAACTTAGAACTCATATTCTAATAAGTGTTTTAATAAAAAATAGTGGCATGCTATTTCCTTGGACATCTGCCTATTGAATATCTGTTGTGTAGCAGAGCTCTGTTAGGTGTTCGGAGCGACATGATGGTGTGTATAATGTGTTTTATTGCCACAGGGGGCTTATTAATCTAGTGAAGGAGCAGAGATGAAGTGCTGTGGAGAAGTAATTATAATTTTGCCCAGGTGATTGGGTAAAGGTTGTGACATTTGAGGATGAGTAAGATGTTGATAGCTGGAGAAAGGTGTTGGGGACATTTATTGCACTTGGCACCATTTTGTACCTGGCATGATGCATAGCAGGTGATTCACTGGGGCTGGAACATGGGGCCATAGACCTGTGGGTGTGGACACTGAAGTTAGAAAGGCCATTAGGGCGGTTGTGGGGCAGAGGTTAGACAGGACCTGGGGCTTGAAGCCAGAGAGACTGGGTTTAAGGTGTGGTTCCATTGCTTTATGTGCTGGGTTGCCTTTCTAAAGTTCACTTCTTAATGACGTCACTGGACAGTTGTGTTGGTGGCAGGAGATAGGAGAAAGCACCTGCAAAGGTGTTGATGATGTTATGAGAATTTGCTGAGGTTAGGAGAGCCCTGAATATGAGGCTAAAGGGTATGTACTTTGTTCCATAACTAGTGCTCAGCCGTCAGAAGGCTTTGAGAGGGCATTTATACTGCCAAGGGTAGAGGAGACTTTAGTAGACTTACTTGAAGATTCAGTCACAACACGTAATGTTCCTGTGCATGCGGAAATACATTCTGAGTTTCCAGCTCTGACCTGTAAATGAATGTTTGGAACGTAACCCATTGGAGAGTTGGAGGCTTTCAGTTCAAAGGCCAAGAAAAAGAAAACATGGGTAATTTGTCTCACTTGCTTTCCTTCCTTTTTCCCAATTAGAATCTCAGGCTGTTGGTGCTGGAAGGGAGCCCAGAGGTCTAGTTGAGTCCATTTGCCATCTTGAGCACTCAAGGCCTTGCTCCTTGTTATTTACAGGGCCAGGACTAGAGGACCCTGCCACAAGGCAGCAGCCTGTAGTTCTGAGCCAGGCAGACCATCGCCTGAGGGGCTGGCTACCCAGGATGGTCTCCCTCTTCCCTTGTGCACAGCTGTCTCCTCCACCCTAAGTTTCTTTTTGTGCCCAGATCAGGCCCATCCCCTAAGTCTTGACTGCTTCTTCACTCTCTGGATTTTGATTATGAAATACTTGTTTAAAAAATTTACTTGCTGTGTCATGATAATAACTTGAGTACTAGGTATATGGTGGGTCACTGGTCTTTAGGTCTTCCTGAAGCTCTTTAAGCATTTGGTCCCAGCACTTTGTTCATTTCTGTCTGATGTTTTTTGTTTGTCTGGTGTCCCTCTCTGCTTTTGAAAATGAAAGGAGACTTAAAATTCTTGTTTAGTACCTAGCTCCATCAAAACAGTATATTCCAAGGACAGTAAGGTGTTATAACTGGATCTGAGTATTTTACACTTGAAGAGTTTTAGTAGCTTGGATATATAGGAGTGTGTATTATGTAGTGACATAATAGTAATAATTATAGCTAACATTTATTAAGCGTTTTTCATACATCAGGCACTATTCTAAATTCTTTACCTGTATTCACTCATATAATTATTGCTGCTCTTCTATGAGGAATAGATGCTATTAGTACCCCTCTTTTACAGATGAAGAAACCAAGGCACAGAGAGGTTAAACAGCTTGCATGAGGTCACATAGCTAGTCAGTAAATTGGAGAGCTTGGATTACAGACTTTGGGCTCCACAGTGCTTCTTTGCCTTGCTGTTTATAGTCGACAGATGGGATTCTGGGCACAAGTCTGAGTCCTGGCCTGACACATCTGTGTAAACTGGGCCCACTGTGTAACCTCTTTGTGCTTCAGTTTCATTATCTGAGAAATTAGAGGAGCTACCTGGCTCGGGGATGTGTTCAAGATTAAATGAGAGAATAAATGCAGAGCCCCTAGCCTAATACCTTGTACATTACAGAAACATTTCTTATTATTTTAGAACTGCTTTTGTAAAAAGTAAAGTGTTGGAAAGTCTTGTAAATTAGACTTTTAAAGTCTACTCTGGTACTGTAGCATTTTGATTTTAAATTGCTTTTACCCATGCATACAAGATATTCTTTCTTAAGAGAAGTCTGATGAGTTCTTGGCCAGAATACTAGGCTGTTTAAGGTGCTTTCCTGAGAGAAAAGTTGATAGTGGTACCAGGTTAGGGTCAGCCCCCATTGGTGATGATATAGTGAGCCATGACATGAATGAATGAATTATACACATCTGGGTAAAGAGCTGGATGCTCAGTTACAAGTAGGAGGCCAGGGAGATGGTAGTATAGAAGCTATCAGGACCACAGACCTACCTCAGAAAATTGCTCTGGGAATTGTTCATGCCATTTTGTCTGAATAGTTGGGAGCTGTTGCTTGTTTCCCAGAAGTGCAGGAGCTGAAGAAATACTGTTCTCTTATTTGCTACTTGGAGATTTGTGTTTGGGAGTATGAGGTCTGTCCGGAAAAAGTCCAGCCACTTTTAATGTAATGAGAATGGTTTGTGTGACATCAATGTACCTGGCAGGCAAGGGGGGTCAACTGGAATGTGTATACTTGAACAGTGACGACTCACTGTACTAGTCAGTGGCAGCAGTAGAAGCCATTGAGTGAGCATGTGTACTGTGTGGCCATTAAATTCAAAATGACTGAGTAGAGCAATGAATCTACATCAGATTTTGCATTAAGCTTGAACATTCTTCCACAGAAACTTTTCAGATGATTTAGAAGGCTTTTGGGAATAATGCAATGAGTGAAGTGCAAATAAAAGTGTGGCACAAATGCTCCAGAAATGGGTAAAGAATCTTTTGGAAGTGATCCATGTTCTGGAAGGCCTGCAACAAGCAGAACACCTGAGAATTTTGAACATGTATGGGCTGCAATCTACAAAGATCTCTGAGGTCCCAAGGTAGCTACCAGTCCTTTGAAGGGGACTGAGGCATCACTGTCCTATGAACAATGTTTCTTGTATCTTGTGTCTTGCATCTTCTTCAATAAATGTCTCTCTTTTTCATATTACATGGCTGGATACTTTCTTGTCATATCCCATAGGATTCCTACATTACTTTTTTCTTGAATTTTCTTTTTGATCACATGTCACTAAGAGAGATTTCCAACTGAGAACTCTCAAGATAAAACACTGAATAAGTACTTAGTATTTTGTCTTTAACCCAAGGAACCAGCTGGTCAGCACATAAGCACACTCCCAGCACTTTGAAGAGCTTAGGTGCAATGAAAGAATCATGTCCTTAGATGCTGTGGTTAGTGAGTGGAATGGCTTGTTGTGTGGCCACTGTCTGGCATTGCTGTACATTCATATATTAAATGAATGCTAGGAATGTCACTTTGGCCTCTTATCTTGGTTGCTGGTAAATAAAATTTAAAGAATGTCAAAAAGAGCAGCTTCAAGAAGTGCCTCTGACAGTCCTCTGCCTGTCCTCTTAATAAAGAACACAGACTTGTTGGACTTTAGCACTTAATCAGACGTAACTACAGACCATGGAAGCTGAGCTTTTTCTCTTGGGCACCTAATGGTTTCTCTTTTTCCTTAAACAGTAGGGTGATTCAGAAAGTTTTCAAAATTAGGCCTTGTGTTTGTGGTTCTTCATCTGGATTAATATTAGAATTTAATATTCGTTCAGTTTGTGGAGCTAAAGTGTGGTGATCAGCATGAGCTCTATTTTGGTTTTGTAGAACGGTTTGTGAGTTGCTAGGGATTCTACTCAGTTTTTTCCATCTTGCTTTTCACTTAACTGTTTTGGTCAGCTAGTAGGACACTGTGAATTTAGTATGTGTGAGACATTTAAATATGAGAGAAGATTTATTTTGAAGATGCAAGGCTGCTCTCATAGGAGCTATAAACACTTGGAATACAAGCCTGTCTGGGTGGAAAGACATGCTTCTTGTAAAGTTATTCAATTGCATAATTTTAATATTAAATCGTGACTGTAGAAGGGTGAAAATAGATGTTGTGGCTAATGTATATTTAGAATATATTAGAAAATGTTTGGGCAGGTAAGTTAAACCCTTCTCCACTGTTGAACTCTATAGTGATCATTATATTTTTAAATGCCTTAAATCTGGTTAGGGCCTAATAGTGACTTCTTAGTCTAGGCAAAGACTAAGTTATGTATTTAAGTTGTTTGGAGTCTTGTGGGTCCTCAGAAGGTACACATCTGATGCTTGGATTATTTATTTTATTAGTGTTTGCTCTATTTTACTGCTTGACCATGCTCTCCCTCCTCTTTTGGAATAGTACTTTGCTATCCCTTTGAAAGGGGTTCTCCAAAATAAGTAACGTAGCTTCTTGACTACCACTGCGGTGTTAACCCATGCAGTTTATGTTAGAGATGGAGTCTTGTGTGAAGTATGTCATATTAATCAGTCAGATTCTTGCGTGTCCTTCAAGGTCTCCTGATAAATGGTTTACAGTAGTTTGGTTGTCTTCAGCATTATTGAGAAAAAGAGACAAGTCTTTTTTTTCCTTATTACTTATGATTAATATGCACTAAAAGTGCCATTAAATGTTGCCTTAGAAAATTATGGGCCATTCTTGAGTGGTGGTAATCTGTTGACTCAGATTAATTTTGTAAGTACTATGTCAGTGACTGAGTGCTTCCATTTCTTGCTTGCTATCCAGAAAGAGCAGATCTTGGCTAGGGATATTAATTCATTACTTTAGGATATGAAAAACATGAACTAATAGGCAGTCCAAGGTATTCTGTTTATCCAACTGTTACCCAGATCTTTTTTTTTTTTTTAGCCGAGCCTGTTCAGAAAACTTAGAGTGTTGATCCAGATGCTGGTGTATTCCCTATGAAAATGCGGAAGCAGCCTTCCTAACACTTTGAATAATCCATTCGTATTTGATGTCTCAGAGGGATCTTACTGGTGTGGGGTGATTGGCCATGAAACCACTTAAATGACTTTTTTTCCCCTGAAGGAGCATAACAGATGTAGTTTATGACAAGAGACATTTCTTATCCTTTCATAGCATTTTTGTGCTTCATTTATTATGATTCACTTTCTCCCTCAGATATATTTTAACTTCTGATCCACCTCTCTTGTGTCATCAGCTCCAGGATGTCCCTTGAAAGTAAGGATTGCATCTTGTTTGAACATTTTTTCCTCCACTTTAAAACCCTGCATATAGTAGGCACTATACACACACACGTGTGTGTGTGTGTGTATGCATGCTACTGCTGTTAGCTTGAGTAAATTGTATTGAATCGAAGACAGAATGCCCACTAAACAAACTTTTATTTTATTTGAGTCATGTGATGCTTTCCTGAGTACAATGTATGAAAAATTTCACCATATTGAAAATTCTGTGTCAAAATATAAGACCAGTATAATAAACTTGATTGAGTGTCTGTTTGATTTTTTATTGGAAGAACTTTTTCTTTTTGTGTGTAAGCTGGTTATTCCTTGCTCCTTCAAGTTTTGCTTGAAGATACAGTTGATGCAAGTTTGAAGGAAAAACATTTCTTTAATGAGATAAATAAAATCTGGTTTTCTGTGATACAAAAACACAGTGAAATAATCTTCGATTAGGCTTAAGTTCTTTTTTTCTCACCAGATTTGCCTTTTTAAAAGGACTTCTTTCCCTAAAATTCCTATTATATTTTTAAAAGCAAAATAGGGATTATAATGTATATGCAATTTTACATTTTTCATAACCCTGGAACACATAATGTGTGTCATATTATTAAATATTCTCTAGAAATATGATTTTTAATGGCAATATAATAGTTTATTGCTTGCATTTACCATTCTGTGTTTAATCCCTTTTCTTCTTCTTCTTTTTTTTTTTTTTTTTAGTGTTTCAGGTTTCTTTTCATTTTGTCATATTTGACCCTTCCCTGTGCCAGGTGAATCCTGCTCACTCTGAGTCTTGAAGCTCTCTCCACCTGTGTCCTTAGCCTGTTCTCCTGTGTCCACGGCTTATCCCCACATTCAGGTCTTCAGCCGAGTAATGCTGTCCTGACCCATCTCACTTTTAATGAAAGCTTCTCTTTTCCAAACCATTGTAAATACCACTACCAGCCTTATCCACTATTCGATCATAGCATAATAAATAAATCCTTCTTGGCTTTTTATTTTCAAAGTGATTCACCCCAGAGATATTTTAATTTTGGGGGCTGGTGGTATTCTTGGGTCAATAGTATCTTTGTTAGGGTTTATTAATGATGACAGCTTGATAATGTATAAAAGTACCTTGAAAGTGTGAAAATATATTAACCAATGAAAGGATAAAACTTTATTAGTGGAGGCCAGAAGACAGAAAAATTGGAAATGGAAATATTTCAAGGAAAGTGAATTGTAAATATCTTTATTTTAAATGCTCAAGTATACATGCTAACTTCAGTGGGAGCTAATTTGCTTCTCTGAAATTTGATTTCTCTGACTTTTTAGGGCCATGTAAGGAAAAGCATCGGTGTCCTTTTCTTTGTGCATAAAGAAAGGGTACCTATGCCACTGAATTATGAGTGGATTAAAAAATCATACTTTAGAACAGGAGACTTTTTCCTGTAATATGTTTAATTTTTTTATGTCTTATGGACAAATAAATAGTCAAGGAAATGTATTTCTCCTGGCTTCACATTTTAGAAGTGCTTAGTTTTATTGAGGGGTTAAACCTTTTATCTTATCTTGCATGTTGTGTTACCTGGCCCATGCAGCAGTGTGTGGATATAAGCTTTCTATTTTGCAAATCAGTGTTTCTGATTCTTAAGTATTTGTAAGTCTCTTGAATTCCATTCTATGTCTATCTGGAGATAAAAATTGGGATAGCCACTTGAACAGAGAGTGTAATTAGTCTTTTTTGAATTTTCACCAGCACTGCCCTGCTGCTGGGTGTTATCTCCTCTTTTGCTTCCAAAACTAGACCAAGCTTTTCTTTTTTTTTACCCTTTATGTGCCTTTTTGTGAGATCACATTATAAACTTACATCAGATTTTTGTCTACTGCTTTCTATGTCTGTTTCAGCCTTCCCTTTGCTTAAGGCTTTTATCTGGAGGTAGTTCCATATCCATGATGCTCTAGAAGTGCAATTTTCAACCTTTTTCATTGCATGACACATATACACTAATTACCAAAATTCTACAGCACACCAAAAAATATATTTTTTGCCAATCTGACAAAAAATAGGTATAATTTTGGTACATTCACACTGGATGGCTATTGCTGTGTTGGTTATTCTGTTTTTTGTTTTTTTTTTTAATTTGACAGTCTAAGGGAAAAGAGGTGAGTGCCCTAGGTAGTCAGGTATTGCAAATTTTAAGCATTCTTGCGGCACACTGGTTGAAAATCACTAGAAGTTGATCCATTCCCTTGTCTGTGTAGATTTTTGTCCTCTCACGCCTGCCGTCCGTGCTTGGGTGGAGTTGGCAGCAACACTGCGCGTGTGCTCGCATGTGCGTGCTTCCGTAGCTCTTTCCTCTCCTCCACTCGCTGGCCAGGGTGGAATGTGGCGTTAGCACAGTGTCAGCAGTTATTCTTCTCTAGCCTAATTCTCCCCTTCCCCACGACTTTGTTTCTACTCCTCTTACTAGAATATAGTTTCACTCAAGTGTTTCGTTTGCCAGGTAGTTACCTGAAAATGTGTGCTATGTGGTCCTCCAACATGGTTGTGCTTTTGGGATTTTCCTTAAAGAATTTTATTAACTAAAACCAGTGTCAGGGAATCTACTAAATGTTGCTCGATCTCAGTTTTTTTCCCATTTATTAACTGGAGAGAAAAAAACATGACCTCATTGGCGCATATAGGGATTCAATGAAATAAAAGTATCCAGTATTCCTTGCTTAGTCTTTTATTATCAAAAGGTGTTCCTTCTTCATTAGATGCCTACCAGTTCTATACATGATTTGACATCTGTGAGATATAATTCACATACCATATAGTTCACTCATTTTAAGTGCTTAATTCAGTGGTTTTTAGTATATCAGAAGAGTTGTGCAGCCATCACTACAGGCAATTTTAGAACGTTTTCATCACCCCCAAAGAAACCCCATCCCCATCAGCAGTCATTCCTCATTTCCTAGGCAACCACTAATCTGCTTTTTGTAATTTAGAGCATTTTTAACCCCATACTTAATATGTTGTGTACTAATAGGATTTTCTTTTTTCTTAATGGTACATTGAAGGTATTTTGAAATGCAACCCTATAATTTTTGGAAGTAAAAAGAGCCTGTTGCTCATTTAATGTTTATTTTTTTCTTTACACAGGCAAACAAGAGTGGAGAGGTCAAGTGATTCACTTAGGCACATGCCCATTGCACACCTCTTTACCAAGAGACACCAAAAAATGTCTTAGTAACACTTATTTCATCAGTACTTTTTATTTTTGAGTGTTTGCTAAAACCTTTCAAATTCAAATTCTGGATGTGAGATATTTGATTGGTCTCTGTTACCCAAGTGATTAGTCCAATATTCTGTGAATATTTCTTAAGCTTGTCCCTTTATTTGTATAACCTTCTCATGTATCAAAGTTTATTTGGTGTATTATATTTTCTGTTAAAATTTCATTTAGAAAAGTCATTAGTCTGTGATCAGCCATAGAATTTCTTAGGATATTCTATTTCATTTTGTGGTAAATAGTTAACTTGCCAGATTTTTTCCATCCCATGCCTCTTTCAGTGTGATTTCTGCTGCTGCTTTTGTCTGTCAGTAGAGACCAGTCCTCTACTTCCCTAAATGTGGCAGAAATAACATTACGTAGATTTCAAGACCTAGGTCCAATCATCCTTGCAGCCTCTTTCTTTGCCTCTTTGAATACTCCTCAGAGGGCAGTGTCTAGAGAAGCTGCTCCATTATTTTAACAGAGATGACAAGGGGCCTTGTGGAGAACAGAGGATCGTCGGCTGACAGCTGGCACTAATTGCCAGACTGTAAATAAGAGCGAGGCCAGGGTGACTCTTTCAGCCCTTGTGTCTCTCCATCTATAATGTAGTTACATGAGTGAGCTCAGGTAACAGCAGCTGAGGAGCCCAGCCAGCCCATGGAAATGGGCGAAATAAAATAGGTATACCCTTTTGCATTACTCAGTTTGGGACAATTTGTTGTGCATCAAAAGCTAACTGATATTGGGTTGGCCAAAAGGTTCATTTAGATTTTTTTCCAAACAATGGCTCTAGGAGTGCTTAGTTGTCTTTAACTTCATTCGTAACAATTTTGTTAGATAATATTGTGACAGCTGTCATATCAGCGTGCATTAAAAAAAAACATGAAAATTTACAATTGCCAAGTGTTGGAAGCAACTTAAGTGCCCATCAGTAAATGGATGGATCAAAAAAGTATGGTACATTTACATGATGGAATACTATGCAGCAGAAAGAAAGAAAGAGCTCCTACCCTTTGTGACAGCCTGGATGGATCTGGAGAGTGTTATGCTAAGTGAAATAAGCCAGGCAGTGAAAGACAAATACTATATGATCTCACCTATAAATGGAACTTAATCAACAAACAAGCAAGCAAAATAAAACCAGAGATAGTGAAATTCAGAACAAACCGACAGTAACCAGAGGGGAGGTGGGAGGGGATAAAGGGGGAAACAGGGAAGGGTTATTAGGAACATGTATAAAGGACACATGGACAAAACCAAAGGTGGGTAGGATCGAGGGTGAGGTGTGGGAGTGGCTGGGGTAGGGGGGAGTGGTGGGCAGAAAATGGAGACAACTGTACTTGAACAACAATAAAAAATAAGTAAACCACAAATCCATTAAAAAAACATTGAAATTGATGAATTTTTGTGCAACCATTTTAATATTGAAGATGGAGGAAAATATGCAACATTTTCAGCATTATTATGCTTTATTATTTCAAGAAAAGTAAAAATGCAACTGAAGCACAGAAAAAAAGGATTTGTGCAGTGTATGGATAAGGTGCTATGACTGCTCAAATGTGTCAAAAGTGATTTGTGAAGTTTCTTGGTACTATTGACATTTTGGCCAAATGATTCATTGCTGTGATGCTGTCTTATGCATTGGAAGATGTTTAGCAGCATCCCTGGCCTCTGCCCACTAGAAGCCAGTAGCGGGAGCTAGTAGACATACTCAGAATATCCAAATCAATAAAGTTATTGGTGAAAATGAAAAATGTGTCTTTCCTTTTATGGAAAAAAACTAAACAGACCTTTTGGCCAACCCAATACATGTAGGTACCAGCATTGTGGCAATGTTGAGATGATCAGAGAATGCAATCCATGTAAAGTCCTTGGTTCATTGCAGTTAAAGAACATAATCCATATAAAGTCTTTAGTTCACTGCCAAACCTAGAAAATTCCTCAATAAAGGTTGATGGCTATGTCATCATAATGGCATTATCATAATGGCAGTAACATTATCATTATTGTTTTAGTTACTACGGTCACTTCTCCTCCTCCAGATATTGTATAATGCCAATGTTTTTATTGTAATTAACTCTGATAGGTTAAAGCAGTGATTTTTAACCTTTTTCATTTCATGGCACACATAAACTAATTACTAAAATTGTGTGGCACACCAAAAAGTACATTTTTCTGCAGATCTGACAAAAAAACAGGTATAATTTTGATTCATTCATACCAGACGGCTATTTTGCATTGGCTGTTGTAATTTTTTAATTTGACAATCTAAGGGAAAAGAGGTCAGTGCCCTAAGTAGCCAGGTATTGCATTTTTAAAAATTCTTGGGGCACACTGAAAATCACCGAAATCACTGAATTAAAGAATTTGACTTCTGGTACAAATTGTCTGGCATTTTCCTTCCTGATTAGTGAGTAGTTTTAAAAACTTTTGTTATTGTGTAGCAAAATACATATATAGAAAAGTACAGAAGGTATAAATGTACAGCTTATAACAGATTATTAATTGAATACCTGTAACTGCTGCCCAGGTTACAAAATTGAGCATTGGCAGGACTCCAGAAGCTCATTGCATGCCCTTCCTGTTCACAGTTCTTTCTCTCACACCTAGATTTTATATTATCACTAATCTGATTTTACAGTAATCATTTTTTTTTTTTTGCTCTTCTGTATAGTTTTTGCCACCTCTGTGTGTATCTTTAAGGGAAATTGTTTAGTTTTGGTGATTTTTTTTTTCAATACTATGTAAGTGGAATAATGTATGTATTCTTTTGTGACTGGCTTCATTTGCTGACTATTTTTTCTAAAATTCCTGTATATTATAACTATCAGTAATCTTTCATTTCCATTGCTGTTTAAAATTTCATTGTTAAGAATATTCCTCTATCAGATCTACTGTTGGGTTATTTACAGCTTTGGGCTATTGTGAATAATTCTATCAGGCACATTCTTGTATGTATTCTGGAGTAACATACGTGAGGTTTTTTTTTTTAAAGTGTATACACAGGATTTCTGGGTAATGAAGTCACAGTCACTTTTTATAAGTCTGATAGCAAAGAACATTGCCAAATGATAAACACTGTAGGAGGTGTTAATCTTACCTCCCGGTTAGAACCATTGGTTGGTCGTATCTCTGCCAAGGGGGTTGCCCAAAAGGGCAGTTCAGGTCGCTGGGGACAGGAGCAGGACATGATGAGAGTTACATAGGATGGAAAGTGGTCAATATTTAGTTGAAGGGTTAGAATGTTTCCAGTACGGAAATCTGTGAGTATATTTAGTGTCATTTATGGCTTGGAGTCAAACAGTTTTCAGAAGTTTACTAATACTGTCTATACTGTTGTCCTCTAGGTGAATCCACGACAGTGGTTTATGTTTTCTCTACATTATGGAGGAGACATTTGGGTGAATGAGGGAATGATTGACTGATCCTTGACCATATAGTAATAAAAAAGTAAACAGCTCTTGTAGGACAGATTTCCTTACGTCCTATTCTAAGAAGAAGGGAGGTATTAATACTGTGTCTAAAAAGAATGAAAAAGAATCTTGTTAAAAATGGAAATTGGGGAAAAGAAACATTTTGTTCAGCTAAATTAAAGACTACATCTGCTACAAACAATGTGGCTATAAGAAGACTGTGGTGTAGCCTAACAAGCCAAGGCAATTTGGGTTTCTTTGCATATAATTGTACAAAATGTGCTCTAGGGGGCCAGTGTGCTATAATCAAAGGCGGATAGTTGAAGAATGGTGCCTGTGTGTGCCATCACATGATCCCTGCGCTGAGGCGCCATGCCAGGACAGCTACGTGAATTGTTCTCCGTGTGCCCTGGCTAATCTCAGAGGATAGGAAGGTTTATGGCTTGCTCTGTGTGTGTGTGTGTGTCCCTATCTGAGAAAGCTGAAAACTTGAAGATTAAGTATTAGTGGCATTGTGTCAATCTTATAAGAAAATAGTTATTTTAAAATATTTGGATACCAAATTAAGATCTCATCATGGTAATGAGGGAAGGATTGAGGAATTACTATTTTCAATTGGGGATCCTGCAGATAGAGTTGTTTTTACATCTGGCTTGTGCTTTCCAAGTAGAATAAAGTAGTATTTGTGACAAGCTCTATTTAAGGATGCTTTTAACATGCAGAACAGAAATTAAATTTGCTGCTATTATTATTTCTGCTGGATGTGGGGATTTGTACACGGTCGTTTCCATAGACCTAAAACTAATTTGTTATTCACTGTAGATGTAAGTACCTTATTGACTTGATTTCTCGTATTATTTCTGAATGGTCCTTGAATGTATGGAATTGGTGATGGTTTTTGTGCTGTTGCTATTATGCCTTTCCTGGAAAACAAAGTAAGCTTTTCATGCTTGAGTAAACACATTGAGGCATTATGAGGCTGTCAGACTCTGAACAATTGGCATAAGCTTAATTATTCAAATATGTGGCTCTTTGAATGGCTTTTGTGTCAGCTAATGCTTTAGTACAACCAGCATAAAGACATTTCAATACCTTTCCTTAAGAAATTAAATCTCAACTGTATGATTAAAGAAATTCAAAGGATTAGTCCTTTTGTGAGCACCTTAATTATAATATACAGCTAATTGGTAGCATTCATGTTTGAAGATTTGTAGTTCACTTTATTTTAAAATATCTTTTTAAATAAAAATTTAAGTTGTTTACGCATTTTCCTTATCACCTATCATAACTTTTTCCTCTGTTTTCTTCCTGATTGTCAACATGCACACATACTTTTTTATGTAGTGTACTTACGATTTTGTTTCCTTTAAAAATTATATTTCCATTGAAAATCTTTTTCAAGTACTGTGGTCTTTATAGTAACTATCTTTATTGCTTGCTTAATATCAAATTATTAACATGCTAGTCATGCCCCTTGTTTGACATGCATATTTTCTATTTTTTACTCGTAATATGAAAGCATATCATGCATCATAGCTTGTTTTTCTTACTTTCAGTAATATTAGAAGGACAGTGTTCAAAAGTATCATTATGTCAGTGGATGTGAAAAATTATGTTTTATGGGGTGCCCAGTTGCTTTCCAGATGATGGAGCCTTTAACAGACTGATAGTTGCCAGAGGGGAGGGAGGTTGGAGGCCTGGGTGGAAAAGGTGAAGTGACTGAGAAGTACAGATTGGTGGTCACAAAGTAGCCATGGGGATGCAAGTGCAGCATTGGGATACAGTGAGTAGTACTGTTATAACCATATGTGGTGCCAGGTGGGACTGGAAGTGATCAGGGGGATCACTTTGTAAAGTATATGTTGATCTAACCACTATTCTGCACACCTAAAACTAATACAAAATAATATTAAATGTAAACTGTAATTTAAAAATTAAAAAAAATTAAATAAAACATTAGAAAAACACCAAAAAACTTCCACAGAAGATGGTGCTTTCTTTTTATAATGGAAATATACAATTCCTTTTACCAAATAAATAAAAAATAATGTGAAATATAAGCATCCTTCAAAATTATCATTCACAGTATCCTGTTATCTTAGAGACTTTTTCCTGTATAAACCGAGTTTCCATTTTTTTAGCAAAGTAGTAGACACAAATAATTTTTAAAAACCCAACAAGCCATGAGCGTGACAGTGAATAGTAGCTTCTTGCTTTTGAGAGCCCTCAACTCTCAACTGTTTTTTCTGACATTGGCCTTCATTTGCTAAGCGGCTTGCTTTTACAGCTCATTTTTTTTTTTTTTACTTTAAAGTTTTCTACTGATTCACTTCTGTGGAAGATGAGATTTAGCATTTACCAAATTTTTTGGACTGTAAGACACACTGGACCATATGACGCACCTAGGTTTCAGAGGAAGAAAATTGGAAAAAAATTTTTGAAGCAAAAATGTGGTAAAATATTTAATAATATAAATAACAGGCCGCCCACCCCTGCCCCTCGAGCCAGGCATGCTACATTTGGACTATAAGATGCACCCCTTTCCCCCCAAATTTGGGGTGGGGGAGTGTGTCTTACAGTCCAAAAAATATGGTCATTTCCTTCCTATCCTTCAATATTGACACAAAATAAATTTTGGCTTTGCGTATATATAGATAGTAAAATATAATGACTGTAAGTATTTACAACCAGATCTTATGTTTGGATTATATCTTTCTATACTTTATATTTTTTACAGAAATTTAAAACTCATTTTTTCATCTTGCTTTGTTTTCTCTATTCCTGTTTCTAATAAATTACCAAATTATCTCACTATTTTCAAACACATCAGGTAATTCATCAGATGTGTTTTTATTTTTATTTTATGTTCAAACTTTCTTCTGGGAGCCTCCATATTTTCTCCACTGTGGACTGGTTGCTGTCAGGGCCTTTTGGCTGACATGTTGGAGTTTCCTTTGGTCTTCCTGGGCATTTCCTTTGTCTGTTTTGTTGACTCTCTGATTTTGTCTGATTTCTGGGTCTCAGATCTTAGTCCTTTAAATTTACTTCCACATTTTGGTGGATTCCTGAGAAAGGTATATGGAAGATATATTTTTAAAGATAAGCATGTCTGAAAATGTCTTTCATCTGTCATTTCTGTGATTTCATCTTTATTCTGTCATCATATTTGATTGATAGTTTAGCTGAGTATGCAATTCTAGGTTAGGAATTCTTTTTTTTTTTTTAAATTTTGAAGGCCTCGCCCCATCGCCTTCTCACTTTCAAGGTTGCAGTTGAGTCCAGTGCCACTCTGATTCCCAATTCTTTGCTATGATTCCCACCTGCCATCCCCAGATCTCGGGAAACAGAATTCTCTTCTTTCTGGAGTTCTGAAACTCTACAACATTCCTCAGTCCCTGTTTTCATTCATTTCATTGGCCCTGTTGTGGGCTCTTTCAAACTGGAAATGTGTTCTGCGGTGGCCCCTGTTCTCTATCTTTGGATACCTATTAGTTGAAGTATAGTGCCTTATAGACTGACCCTCTGATTTTCCTGTTTTTTTTTTTCTTTCTCCCATTTCTTCATCTCTGTCTTTTTGTTAACTTTATATTTTGTTAACTTTAGTTTTCACTTCTTTTATTGATGCTACAATAATTTATAATTTCTAAGGGCTTACTGTTTTTTAGGGCATTATGTTGCTTTATCTCTTGTTTCTCTGAGGGTATTAATTATATTTTGGGTTGATGAAGTTTTTGCTGCTCTCTACATCATATTTGTTTCTTTTGAGGTGTGTGTGCTTACACACTTTCTTTTTTGCATGTTAGGGGCCTTCTTCATGGGTCTGGAGAAATGACTCTTTTTAAATGAGAGATGCAGGCACTTGAAGGGAAAAAAAAAAGATTGGAAACTGTGTATGTGGGAGGGGCTTATAACATGGGGCACCTCTATAGTATAATCTGCATCTGTCTGTCCTGTCTGGGAGCCTGGCTATAGTGAAAGGTGGGTGGGATTTCACTGAACAGGCTTTGACTCTCAGTCTTTTTGTTTTTAGTAGGGTGCCTCACCCCTGCTCTGAGCTATGCTGAGAGTCAGCTCTTCAGAAGGGAAATTTCCAGTTTCCTGCCTTGTTATAAATGGTAGAGAAGAGAATATGGGGACATAACTATTCTTTTCATATATATGTTTTTTTTCAACCAGTTCCTTTTCCTTCGGAGGTATCGGGACCTAATTTCTTATTGTCTACTCCACAGATTTAAATTTCAGCTTTGTTTGTTTCTTCTGTTAGTTACCATTTGTTCATTTGTTTTCTAGCTTCAAGGGTTTTATTGCATATCTAGTTTGCATTGCCCTCCTTCTTTTACTTGTATTTATGAGTTTATTCCATATTTTTATGTCTGTATAAATTATTTTAGTGTCATTTTTGTACAGTTTTTTAAGAGTGTGGGGGAGAAAAGGAATGTGCTCTGTCTGCCATGGTTAATGGAAATATTAACGTGGGCTCTTTTTTAGATTAGTCAAAATAGTTTTTTTCCGTGACACATTTGTGGGATGTTTGTATGTTTTGTGATATGCAGTAATTCCTTTCAAAAGTCTTTAAAATATTTATTCTAATTTTCGCATATGTCTATTTAATATTGCAGAGTTTTAAAAATTCTCATTTGAGAGAGAGGTGATGGTAGAGAGAGAGGGAAACATCGATGTGAGAGGGAAACATTGATTGGTTGCTTCCTGTGTGTGCTCCCACTGGGGATGAACCTGCAACTAGGAATGTGCCCTGATCAGGAATTGGACTGGTGGCCTTTTGGTGTATGGGACAGTGCTCCAATCTGCTCCAGCCAACTCAGTCACACCAGCCAGAGCAACATTGCAGATTTATTGGGTTGGCCAAAAAGTCTGTATTTTTTTTCTGTAAAATAAAAGATATATTGTTCATTTTCATCAATAATTTTATTGATTTGGGTATTTTGAGTATGTCAGCTATCGCCCGTGTTGTATAACATTTATTGTTCTCAATTAATGTCTCAGTTTGATCACTATCAACTTCAACTGGTCTACCCAATCATGGACCATCATCCAGTGAGAAATCTTCAGTATGAGACTTCCCAAACCACTTTTGACACATTTGATCAGTCATAGCAACTTTTCCATTTTTGCACAAGTCTTTTTTTGCATTTCAGTTATGTTTTTACCTTTCTTGAAATAATAAAGCATAAATATGTCAAAAATGTGTATTTTCTTCCATCTTCAATATTAAAATGGCTGCATACAAATTCACCAGTCTTGATTTTTTTTTAAATGCACGCTGATATCACAGCTGTCACATATAGTCTAACAAAATTGTTTTGAATGAAGTTAAAGACAACTAAGCGCTACTAGAGCCATCTTACAGAGAAACCAAACAAACTTTTTGGCCAGCCCAGTAACAACAGTTTTCATAAGTAGAAAATGTGACCACCTACTAGTTAGCTTATATGCTCAGTAAGTTACTTACTCATTTTTAAAATTGTTAGATTTTGAGATGATTATAGGTTCATAAGGGAGTTGCAAAAGTAGAACAGAAACCTCTTTTGTACTGAGTTTATCCCAGTGGTAACATCTTCATACAACTATAGTACAGTATCAAAATCAGGAAATGGACATTGGTGCCGTTGTCACTAATTTTTAAAGGACACATTGTTTTAAATTTCATATTAGACAAAAAGTTTATGTTACAAATGTATGTGAGACCTTTGTGAAACTATTTTGTCTTACAGCAATTTTTCCAGCTAGTCAAATTACGAAAGCTTGGACTTAGTGACAATGAAATTCAGCGGCTCCCTCCAGAAATAGCAAACTTCATGCAGCTGGTGGAACTGGATGTCTCTCGAAATGGTAAGAAAAAGATTCCAGTTGAATTGTCCATTTGTCTCTTCTGATGCCAGGGGAGATTTTTAATAAGTGTAACTGGGTAAATGTTATTGGAGGTACTTTTCCTGATGGTTATGGGAAAGCTATGTATAAATCCTGGGTTGAAATTAATGCCATTATTGCATAGTTTAGTCAACTTACAGGTATTCAACAAAAACTTTTCATAACACAGTTTTTAAATGGTAACTTTTTCAAAGTAGGTTCAGGCTGACTCATAGAGTGTTACCTGAGAAATTTCATTATCTAGGTCCCTCATTTTACCGAATGTGACATTGAGGGCTGGTGGTGTGGTCTTTTGTCTGGTACTTAGGGGCTGCTGAGGGGAGGGGAAACTGCCCTGGGCAACAGCTTGCTTCTCTGCCTGTGGCTCAGTGCCTGGCGCGCTCCTGTGAGAATCTGTCTCCTATAGTGAACAGACCTGCTTGCTGTTCAGGCATCTTCTGCCAGTTTAATTTATTTCTAATTAGGCCACTGGTGAGCCTGCCCCCTGGAGTTTGTGGTATATTTGTGAGTTTATTTTGATTTCCAGATTTCACTATAATGTTGCTTTGTTTTTATCGAACATTCTAATGGGATATTTGTGTCTTGTTTAACCTTTCACTTATAAATGAGTTCCCTGGATTAACCTCGTGTTTGCTGCCCTCAGAGCACTCCCTGCCTGGGTTGGTAGCCTGCTTGTTATCACATATGTGATTAATTACTTTTAGTTAAAATGGCAGATCCCAGTGGTCCTGTCTTAAATGATGGGATTCAGTTCTTGCAAGGGCTCGGGTGTGATTTCCTCTGGAATTATTTATAAAAATGATAATCCTTGTCTTTCTCTCATATCACATACCTGTTTGTTTTTGCTTTCCTATAAAAATCTCTACATTTCTTCTCAGTGAACATTGGGCCTGGATCTTTCAGTCTCATGTCTTCCACAGAAACTTCAAGGCCCAGATACAGTGTTTTTCGGTGGCCATTGTGACAAGGCAGCAATGATAATCAGTACTTGATTGAAAACATGATGAAATAAAAAGGATTGTATACCCCACTTTCAACAGGTTTTAAACTGCTGTCATCTGTAACCTCCCATAAATTGGAAACTGTCTTTAGGCTAAGCTATGTGTTTCTTGACATAGGATCTACTTTTATTTTTCATGAGAATTATTTCCTACCTTGAGCTACTGGAAACAGTGAAAAAATATTTGTTTTGGGGGGCACGTTTTACAGAGGCTTGTTTGGTTGCAGAGGACCCGCCTCTGCTCAGGTTGAGGGAATGTGATGGTAAGGGTGGGGTTGGAGCTGCATTCCGAAAGCGCTGGTGTGGAGCTCACATCTGACATCCCCTCAGGGTTTCGTGGCCTGTCTGCTGTTGTGTGTCTGTTTCTGTTGGTGGGTGCTCCCTCCTTCCCTGCTCGCCTGCCCGGAACTGGTCTCTCCAGAACCAGTGTGTTGTGGTCTTTTTCCATGTACATTTTTGCTTCTGTGCGTGCTTTGGCATCTGTTTGACAAATTGCTTGGTGAGGAATTTGTCAAACAGATTATCTTTTTAAGCCAATCATAAACTATAAGCCACAGGTTGCTGGACACCCAAAAGAGTGGCTGTCCCGGGACAGGGGTGGCAAGCAGTGCAAAGCATGGCCCCACTCCTCAGCACACACTTGGTTGGTTGATGAACAGTTTTCCTTAACACTGGAGTGTTATTTGGAGTGGGCATCGGAGGCCAGAATTGCTTCTAAGGTTATTCTGTATTGCATGTTTCTAAGGAATATATAACTCAAACTGTTCTTTTCTTGCTTTAGTCATTATCTCAGTTATAAAGGGTGGCTGGCTTTGCAAGGAATCTGTGACTTTGTAAAGTGGTCACTGAAATCATACAATCTGAAGAAATAAAAGAGCAATTTGGAAGAGGGCATGAGAAAGGAAAATAAGCAGGTGTCCAGAAATACTTGAGAAAGAGACGTATTGGCTTTAGTTATTTGCGGGGAGAGAAAACATAGAGCTGGAAGGTTCCCAGTTGCATTATAACTCTAATGGGACAGGATGCTCTGTAGAAAGTTGGCATTGTCAGTTGCCACGTTTACCAGTTCCCATATCAACTATTTCTTTTCAAACATTCATACCTAGAAAGAAGGACTACCTGCATCTCTGTGCATTTATACCTTCCAGCATGTTGATAAGAGAAGCTAAGCTTCCGCAGAAGTCAGTGTCGGGACTCAAAAAAGTGTTCTGACCCTGGGACCTCTGTCCTCTTTTTTCAACCCGTCCTCATCTTCTGCCGTTCCTTCTGCATGTGGTAGAGTTCTGTGGGGGCTACTGCAGGTCTTGTACCTTTTCTCTCAGGTCCTTTCAGAAGTGCTCAGGGGGAGTTGACTGCGCCTTTCCACTAACGGCAGAACCTTGCTCCAGCTCAGTAATATGAAGTAGTATGTGTTTTTGGGGAGGGGGGTGCAGGGCACAGTGGGCAGCATGGAGGAGGATGGCAGTTAGGGGCTTTCTTAAGGTTGTGAAAAAATTGCAGAGATGACAGAGCAGAACAAGATCACTGTTTATTCTAACCAACAGGAACATGGGTCTTCGGCTGTTTCCAGGTCAGGCAAATCTTACTGTGCTTTCCCTCGCTTTTTTTTTAATAGATAAAAATCTCATTGATGTGAATCTCCTAGGCAACTGAGTAGGTAAATAAAAGTCACAAAGTCTGAAGTCTAAGAGTCAGTGTGGGAACCCCCATTTTGTGTGGGTACAGGCATTGGCAAGAGTTTGGAGCCCAGGTCTGGAGGCCTGTATGAGCCTGTAGTCTTCTCTTGTACCAGGTGAGCTGCCCGTTCCACGATCAGAGGTGGTTTCTTTGAGTCCCTGCCCAGGGCTATAACCAGGGCTGTCCCTCGCATAGTAGGACCTTTATTTCCTGTTGTAGAAATTAAGCATTGCTTGACCATGGAGGAAGAAGGCAGGATGCTGGTATCATATCACTCAAGTCCATTACATCAGTGGTTGTCAAATTTGAACATGCAATGAATTATCATAGGGTGTTGTTAAAATGCAATTCTGATGTAGTAGGCCTGGAGGGAGGCTTGAGATTCTCTGTTGTTGAGAATCTCCCAGAGGATAATGACCCTGCTGGTCCACTGAACACACTGAGTAACAGAATGTTAGATGTCACCCACAAGTCCCCCGTGTGTGGGCGTGAGCACACACTCACTTTGCTTCTGGCACCCTGTATCTTCCCATGTGGCATGTGGGAAGCTGTAGAGCTGACCTAAGCTCAAGTTGGCTTTGATTCTAGGAGCAAAATTAGACCTTTTTTGATGTCCATTGCTCAAATGATGGAAAAAGACAAGTTTGTGTCCCCCACCCCCAAATCTGTGAATGAGGAGAGAATTTTTTACAGGCTCACTTCCTCGGCCAAGAAGATCTGCCAAGACCTCCAAACCCTGACTGTCGTGGCTTTGTTTTCTGATCTTTCAGGCACAAAGTCAAGGAAATTGTGTGTTGTGTTAAAAAAGAGAGGGCCGCTTTGGGAGTGAGGGTAGTGCTTACTGGGTATATATAGGCTGCGGGGATCTTTTCTGAGATAAAAGTAGGCTTGGGGTGAGCACAGTGTGTACAGTTTTGTCCCCAGGATGGCCAGATGTGCTCTGCAGAGAAGACTCTTGTGGGAGCCCAGGCTCTGCCACTCACTACCCGCTCGCTGATTTTGGACAGGCCCCACCTGACAGAGCTGGGCCTTGCTCTGCAGACAAAGCCCTGCTTCCTCACAAGCCAGTGAGAGGTGATGAACGTGACACATTTTTCATGCAAATAGCTAAAATATATATGTAACGACAGAGACCAAGTGTTTTGCTTGAATACAGATCGAAGGATGGAGTATTCATGTCTGAATATACTGTTAAAATATCTTAAAAAGCATGTAGGTTTGCATTAAGGTCTGAGCTGCATCTGCCGGAAAGCCTGGACTTGGTCGTTCTCTGCTCACCAATTCTTGGCTGTGTGAAGCACATGATTCTGGTGTGTGAGAAGAGTTAATACCCCATAGTACTATCTTGTTATCCAAAAATCTAGGGCAGACTTCCTTAATGCATAATTAATCCTGCCCAAAGGCTTAGTAATTTGAATTTTATAGTCTATACTGTAATTTGACTTACATCATAGTACTGTATCATTATCCATTTAGTTCAGTTTTTCCCAGAGTGTGAGGCACACACCACTGGTACTGCTAGAGATGATTTTAAATGACATTGCAAAACGGGAGTTTTTAATATAGAATCCTAGTGAGAAAGGTGCTCTTTAAAAATTATTCCTTTTGGTTGCCTTCTGTAAAAGTTAAAAACACTATATTGTATTTATTGTTACATTTATCTTTTGTATATTGAGGTGATAGTTCTTATTCATGTTAGTGACTTAAGAAAATTTGCTTCCTTTAAAAATAAATCTCACTCAAAATTTAAAAAGATGGTTTAAAAGAATGAGGTAAATGATGCAGAATACACATGCTATGCCATGAATATGGCAATGAAGGTGGAACAGGAATGGCTGAAGTTAGGGAAGCACTGATTGGTAATATCATATTATGCCAATGAGGTCATGAGTTTATTTCACGCATGGTGCAAGTAGTATTGCATTCAGAAAAACGTGGCCAGAGTCTGCACACTCTGGCTAATTATTTTGCAAATTTGCATTAACAAGAAACTAAAAGATAGTTTAGTACAGATCATCCCTAGCAACAGGCCAACCCTTCAGAGTTAGTGGATGAACAGCTTGTCTACCAGTAGGGTCATCATCCTGCAAAGTCTAGAGGCTAGACTTTGATTAAGATCTGGGTTAGTTGGTTTCTGTCTACCCATGATCAGTGTCGGTGGTGTGTAGCTGTGGGTTGTTTAATGAAATCTAAAGCCAATTTTGAAGGCTGCCAAAATGACCTTGTGTAAGCTTGCTTGGTATTTCTGAGTATGCCCTGGAAAAAGAACTCTTTCTAGCAAGCAGTAAATGAAGTGTAAATTAGAAGTCTCCCTATGAGTTATGAACAGTTTAGCTTTTTTGTTTTTTTAAATCGCTACATATACCCATGCCACAAGTGGGCAGAAGCCAGTTTTTACTCATGCAGACTTCTTACTGGCCACAGTCCAACCATTGTTCTCTCCTTTCTCACTGCCTAATTTGAGCCTGAGTTTAGTGCTCTGTTTAGCACGCTGGACTTAATATTGTAGGAGGTAAGTCTATGTCTGTTAAAATATCACAGGAGACATCCAGTGAAGCAAAGCCCTACAGTGCCACTCTACCTTATGCTTGGAGAGCTAGATAGTTTCCAGCCCAGAATGTGCTTTCTTGCCTTTGCAATTACTGCTACTGCCCTGTTATGAGCCCTTTCTCTGTCTTAACTTTTATCTTCTCTTTTTTCAGGAAGAGGGGTTAATACAGAAAAGGTAATACCTTCTACTCACATTTTAATTTCAGGTAGTATTAATTACTTTTAAAGTGGCGGTGGAAAGAGAGTGGACTTCTGTGATATTTTCTAATCACCTTTCTGTGCTACAGTTTTTCCAGGTAGCATTGGTTTCTATACATCTTCACATCTATATATTGTGAACACTGAACACTGAAAAAGTGGGGAAAATTCTTTACAAGTACTTCCTTCCTCACCTTTCTTTTGAACTGTATAAAGAAGTATCAATGATATTTTAGCAAATAAACCTGAAAATCCAAAACTTAATGTTACAAATTGTTAAATCAAAAGGGAAATTCTTAGAACAGTCTCTACTCAAAATGTTTTTGGAACTCTTTCCATTTTGTAACATATTATTTTGCTTTTCTCCACACTTGCTAGAGTGGACTTGTTTAAAAAACAAGCAAACATTATTTAATGCCAACTTAGATAAATAAACCAGGACACTGAAGATCTTATGTTACTCAAAATCTGCCTCTGGTAGCAATTTCAAAAAAAATACAAGTAAACTACTTTAATTATGTGAATGTGGTTAATTTTATGAGAACAATCATAACTGTGCTCAATAAGCTGTAGGTTTATATAACTTTCTCTCCTGCCTTTTTTTTTAATTAGCAGTTTTGTAATAGAGACGAAACCTCTGAGTTTGAGAACAACACCTCTGAATATATTTTGTAGGTCAACAAGCTCTTCAGTTAGTCCCGGGTTCTCTAAAAGCTTTGTCTATTTTAAGTAGCTTTTTATCTTCCTCTCTCCTCCCCCCACTTCATTCACTTAGTTTTTACATGTTATGCTCTTTGTTAAATGATGAATTTTCCAAAATAATGGTGGATTTGCACAGAATAAGATAAGTTAGAGAAACAAGAATAACTGTAGTGACTTCTCCTGAAATAAAACAAAACCCCAACATGTGGGATGACAGTTTCTGCTCGTTTTTTAATTGGCAATTTCAGGTAGGTATTGGTTTGAGAGTTTCCAACTCTGAAAGTGATTGAGAATGAGCAGCCATACTGCTTCATTTCGATTTTGAGGTCACCTATTTTGTCATGTGAATCTGACTTGAACCCAGTGATGCTGAGCCTCCAGGCAGCTGAAGCCTCATGGCATCTCTTTGTCAGGATGGTGACAGTAGCATGCTACTTCGGCTACAGACAGTGCTCTGAGCTAATTACGCTAGAAAAGACACATAGTAGGAAAGGAATGAAGGAGCCAAGAAGGAAAGAGTGAATGGGGACAGTACTGAGATCTATGACCTGAGTATTACATATAGAAGTGATTTGATTTTTAAATTAGTTTCATAACTGTTGAATAAATCCTCAATCTCTCCTATCTACTCAAAGCTAATGAGTTATGATTCTGAATTCTTACTCATTGTGAAAGAGTCTTGGACCTTTGCCTTTGAAAAAAAACTTCCGTTATCAATAGTATTTCAGAATTATTATTTTTTACTGAAAGCAAAATTTATTGAGCAATTACTATATTTGTGTAAGGCTCTTTGCTGAGCTCTTCTGTCCTTCAAGGAGGTAAATCTGCAGGCACAATGGATATGTGTAAGGAACCACACAGTGACGCCACCTATTGTATGTCATGTAAATAAAGTGCTCAGGGTGTGAAGAGAGGTGTCAGGAACTGTAACGGATTTGAAATAGGCTTGAAGAAGGAGTTGGGGCACTTTTAATTTAAGGTCGAAGTCAGGGAGTCTTTAAAAATTCTCATACTTTAGTTGCAAATTTGGAGGGAGTTAATGAGTAGAATGCTTAACTGAGGGAGTTAATG
This sequence comes from Tonatia bakeri, assembly GCA_004024845.1. Classification (NCBI taxonomy): domain Eukaryota; kingdom Metazoa; phylum Chordata; class Mammalia; order Chiroptera; family Phyllostomidae; genus Tonatia; species Tonatia bakeri. The sequence continues at coordinate 167,088 of PVIA01000731.1, read as the reverse complement.
AGTAGAATCCTTAACTGGGGCACTTTTGGTTTGAGGTTGAAATCAGGTAGTCTTTAAAAATTCTCATACTTTAGTAGCAAATTTGGAGGGAGTTAATGAGTAGAATCCTTAACTAAGTGCAATAACAGTCCTTCCAGTTGTTATTGGAAAATTTTTTCCAACTGTTTGTAATAGATTTTCAGAGTCAACAGTGTCAAAAAAATGCAGGTATCTCAATGCTTGTCCGAGATATTCACTGGAAATTTTAAGATTTATCAAAAAATCAAAGAAGCACCCAACACACAACAAGAACTAAAATTATATGAATTGTCATAGGATTTTCTTCTTTTTTTCTTGTATAGCTGGTCACTACTGTGTTATAAAGAATTTGCTCTGATGGATGAAATACTAAACTATTTGCTTTGGTCAAGGTAGACTACTGATTTTTAAAAATGCATAAATCTGACTGACTCAACACAATGAGGAACTTTATTATTTCTCAACTTATAGTCCGGTGTGTGTGTCCACGCGTGCGCGAGTGTGCGTGTTCGTGTGTCAGGCAGGGAGTGCAGAATGGGAAGGTGGTTGATGAGAGGCTGTGCTCTACACAGTCATGAATCCAGGCTTCTTTCCTTCTGGTGGTGCCACATTCTCATTCTGTGAATGGACTCCAAGGTCCTTGTGGGAGGGGGAGAAACAGGGGCATTGTGCACAGGTGATTTTTATGGGCCATGACAGAAGTGGGGTACATCATATCCATCCATGTTCAACTTAAGTGAAAGTCCTGGGAAATGCAGCTAAGTATTTGTACTTGAAGAAGAGAACCTGGCTGTTGGTGAGACACTAGCATCATCTGTTGCAACTGGCATTAAATTGAATGCTGGAGTTATATGACTTTATGTCACTGATCACACATACGCTTAGTGAACACACACACACACACACACACACACACACACACACACACACAATTCTGTTGCACTGTAACAACCTTCCAGTGAGTGACACATTTATAGGAAATATAGATGCCTTCCCAAAGAGGACAGGGTAGCCTTTCTTGCCACATCTGCATGAGAATGTATAAACCCAGACATAGATTAACATGATTGATGGGCACCTATTTGCAAATAGGTAGCATAGAGCCTATGTAAGTATGCATGATTTTTTTTGAATATTTAGAAACTGGTTTAAAGAATGCTTTGAAAATTAAAACTTTATGTTTGAGGAATGGCTGTTGAAGCGCTTGCTCTAGGAGGCAGTATGGCATCATTAAAGGTTTTCAGGGCAGAATCACCATCTTGACAAGTTACTTAATTTCTCTGTGCCTTCCATAAAATGGAGATTATAATAAGCATCTGCTTCATAGAATTATTGTGACTCTTAAAGGAGACTGTGTATGTCAAGTACTTAGAACAGTGTCTTGTACTTAATGAACAGCTCCTGTAATTAATCCTATTACTGTCTTTCATTTTGGGTTATGAAGATCTTAATAGGACTGTGAGAGTAAGAATACAGGGTGGGGGTGAGGACACAAGCAGGTTTGAAGGAATGAGTGGCACAGGTGAGGGAGGTTGCTACCTGAGGCGATGTCTAGATAGTGAGTACCATACTCTAGGCATTGTGCTGTTTCATTACGTCTCTGTTTTATCTAATCTATGTACTAATCCTGTGGTGGGTAGAAGTGTCTCAGGAGGACTGATGAGGAAACTGAGTTGTGATGTGCCCCCAAATCATACTTCTAGACAGGGGTGGAGCTGAAATAAGAAACCTAGAGGAGTGGCACTTTTAATTATTTTTGGAGCATATTAAAGAAGATAAAGTTAGGGCTGATGGTTTTACTCTATGTTAGAGAAAGGATAGAGACAATATTATGACAAGGTACTCTTTGAGTCTGGGGGATAATACAGGGAAAAATCACTTTAAGACGCTTAAAATTATAGAAATGTACATAGTTAATGAATGGAACCACCTGTGGAAGAGGCCCATCCTAAGATGTGGTTTGCAAACCTCATGGCCAGAAATGAAATATCATCTACTGAGAGAAGGTAGGACTTTCTCAGTAAGCTCCAATGTAATGCTTCTAAGGTCATTGTTGTGCCGTCTTGACAAGGGATAGGTGGGTTGCCAGAAGTGTAGAACAAGGGAAGTCAAAAATGAAGATTGTGCCGGGTTTTACCTTCGAAAGAAAAGTGAAGAGATTAGACAACATGAACCCCGGGTCTCTGGAAGCAGGTGTACTCTCTTACGGACGTGACTTTGTCACTTCTAATTACTAATGATTAAGATCATCCCACATTCTTTTCTTTGGGTGTGAATATCCCCAAGCACTGTGGTGGGGGTAGTTCATTCTCCATATGGGCATTGAGGAGAGGTGATATGCTGACGTGTTGACATCAGTAACCAGTTCCCCTGGCATTCAGATTGGTCACTTGAATTTTCTTAGTGTCACACATGTTTTTATATCCTTCTCTGAACAGACTTGTTACTTGGCAACTTGATGACTCTTACCTGATTAACCCACCAGGGTTCATCTCACCAGCGAGGCTCAGTCTGGAGCAGCCAGCAGTTCCTCTCTTTGAACTGCTGCTTTGTAACATTGAGTAACACCAATTTAGCAGGTTTCCTTTTTTTCTTGATGCAGATAAAGTAAATTACATTTGACCTATCCTGAGAAGACTAGGAAGATATTAAGAGCACCCTGAGAAGGGTAGAGAAATGAATTATTAGGATCATTTTCTTTCCCACTTATGTTTTTTTAAAGCACATGCTTATTGTTGAAAATTAATAATAGTGAAACATAAAGAAACACTGTTGAAAAACCAAGAGAACTATGTAAATCTTCATCAATAGAATATTTATAGGATGCTGATTCTGTACCACCTATGAGGCTAAACACTCCCTGTGTGTTATCTCATTTAATCCTTAAACCATCTCTGAGAAGTAAGCTTGTGTCCTCTTATAGGTGAGAAAACTCAGTCTCAGGTTAAAACTTTGTCTTAGTTTGGCTGCATGGCTAGTGAGTAGTGAAGCTGGTGTTTGATCCAAGTTTGTTAGACTCCAAAATCACAATTCTGTCTTTCCAATATAAAAATTTTATATCCTACTACTTAGAAATAATCATCATTAATGTTTCATGTGTTTTATTTGTCTTTTTTATTTTCTTTAACTTATTCACAAAATTGGAAACATATACCACATAAATATCTCTACCTTTTATTCACGCAGGCTGTGAACATTTCCCACACCATTATTGTTAAATACTTAAATGTTTAAAAAAGGCAGATAATCACTAACTGTTACATTTTTGTCTTTCTGGCGAATGTATAAATCGATCTATGATGTTAACATCACTGGGGAGCTGTAGGTTTTGAAGGGAGGGCTCGTAAAGATAGATAACCAACAAGATGGGAATTTCCAGAAGAATGCCATAAGTTAAAAGTCAACCAGTCAGAGTGAAAAAAGAGGTGAGTAAGCAGTTTAGAAGTCTCTATCTGATTTAGGATTCTCGAGTTGAAATAAAGTAGGGAGGCACAATTAGCCCCTTGGGCCATGTTACAGAGGCATGTTTGGAAAGAATGTGGATGGAAGCAGACCAAGCGTAAATGCTCCACTTCTCTTGAAGTGCTGTAAGGCAGTCAGGTCCTCGTTTACCTAACATACATTTTGTTTGTGGAGGTGCTGTGTAAAAGTACCATTACACATGAAGAGTTGGTATCTTGAAGTATTTAACTTTGTTGTTCAACCTTTGTTTGATGGTACTGTACTATAAAATGTTAAAGAACGGGACTTCCGTTCAGCAAGGCTGATGAGTGGTGGGTTAAGATGAGCAAGTGGGTCTCAGCAAAATAGACAAAAGTGGGAGGACCAAGTGCCAATAACTTGACATGCGTCCCCAACAAAAGGGAGCACAGAGCTGGGGGGAAACTGGAGTAATGCCAGAGGGGCTGAGGGGACTGAGATTGCTTGGCAGAGGGCTAAACTAAGTCAGAGGCAGCAAGACTTAATCAAGGGAACTGAATGAGTCATTGGCGCTCCTCAGTTCTTCATCTGAATGGACTGTGCTCTTTACTTCATGGTCTGTCTGTTTAACTGGCTAGAAACTGACAGTACCCAGCATGGCGAGGGCCTGGACCACCTCTAGGTTAGCCTTATGTTGAGTCAGATGACATGGGAATGTGCTTTGTCACAATCACAGGGAACACCTTATTTCAAGAAGTGCCTACTTGCCCCATGCTTCTCCCACAACACACACACACACTCTCTCTCTCTCTCTCTCTCTCTCTCTCTCTCTCTCTCTCGGTCCTCTATCCAGGGGTCTTTGCACATTGGTAATTAGAAAAGGTAACTACAGCTGTTCCTTTACATCAAGGTCCCTGCCTTTGGCTTTTGTCATGGACTGGTCAGCCTTTAGGTTTGACCAGTAAGAGCATGGCAAAAAGACCTTGAAGGTCTCTGGCATTTTCTGAGCAGATACTTTAGCCTTCAGAAGAGCCCTTTCCTACTGCCAGTTGCATTTATTCTTATCTCTAAAACCCCTTTTGCTGTACTAGCAACTGTTCTGACTTTTTTTTAGGGTTCCAAATGTTAAGAGATAACTCAAATGTTCTAAATGAAGGCAGCATTTTTCATGATGAAAAGTACAACAAAGCACTAGTGAAATCTTGGCTGAATGTATGTTTCACTGAGATAAGGGGGATAAGAGCAGGCACAGATTTTTAGAATGAGTTGTAGTCATGTCTCGAATATTTACCCAGCACCAGGCATTTGATTTCTGTGCTGGGAACCAGAGACAGCTAGTCAGTTTAGTGATGGCTGTTAAGGGATTTAGAGTACGAGGGTGGAAGGACCAAATCCATCTGTGCCACGGCAGTGGGGACTCCTGTCGCAGAGGTACAACCGGGGGACACCGAGGGCAGGGGTGTCTTGATTATTCCTGGGTAAAGGAGGAGTATTAAGACTTCCTGGAAAAGATGACATCTACTCAAGCTCTGAGGAACTAGTAGCAGGTAGAGAAGTGTGGGGAGGACATTTCTGGGCAGATGAAATGACACGGATGTATGTCTGAAGGTTTGAAATAGCGTGGTGAATTTGGGAAATGCAAGATATTACTGGAGTAGATGGCAAGAGATGGAGTTAGAGGGCAGTGAGATTATGGAGGGCCTGTGTGCTGAGCTAAGGAATGTTTCTTAAAAGCTGTGGGGTGCCATGAAAGGCTTTCCAGTGGGGGAATGTCTCTGATGCCACCCTGGCACCTGCAGGGAGCCTGGAGTTGATTGAGGGCTGGATCCAGGATGCCAGGCATCCATGCTGAGGGCGGAGGACTGGAGAGGAGAGCAGGAGAAAAGGAGATGCCGCACCAGGCCTGAGGTGACAAGTGAGAAGCTTGCTGGGTGTGCAGGGGGCGGGGAGTGAGGGGTCTGGGTCTGGAGTAAACTACTGCTGCCAACCACAGGAGAGATACGAGACATCGAAGAAAGTATCACACATAAAGGGGAAGGATGAGTTTATTTGTGGGCACCTAGAGGGTGAGATGCCTTTGGAGTATACAAATGGAGATGTTCAGTAGGCAGCTGGGATGTAGTAGGGTTCTGAGGCTCAGGGAGACATTTTAGCAGGAGGTAAAGCTTTCAGAGTCATCCTTGTGAGGGTGATGGTGGAAGCTGTGGTTATGAATGTGGTCACTCCTGGAGAATGAGAGGCTGTGGAGTTGGAAGGGCAGGTAAACATGCAGAATACCATCATTTAAGGGTAAGCAGAGGGAGTGGGGCCCTTGTAAGATTCTGAGAAGGAACAGCAGGAGGATTTGTCAGCAGTGTTGACTGGTATTGTGGAAAAAGGCCAGCAGGCGAGTGGCTGAGCAGTGTCATCATGTTAAACATCAGAGAGGCGATTGATCCCATTGTCTAGAGCTAAAGCTTGCAGATTAGTGGGTGAAGTTATCATGCATGAAACTGTTCAGGCACTGGCTGTAGAAAGCCAGGACCTTGGGAAACAGCATCATTAAAGGACTGATGAAAAGAAACTTGAAAGAGACTGGAAAGGGATAGGTAGAGAAACAGAATCACAAGAACTTCACTATGGAACCAAAGGCGGGGAAGTACAACCAGGAAGGCTACAGTGTAAAATGGGAAGAATGGTCAATAAGTGTGGACCTAAAGTTTCCATTCGGTTTGTTTGGCATCAGAGAGGTCATCTGTGTCAGCAAAAGCAATGTCAGAAGTGGTTTGCAGCACATACTGCCTTTTTTTTTTTAAATGCTTTCCCCTTGACTCTGAGAGATCAGAGTAAGGCTTGAAAAACACCAGCAATCACCATTTCCTGGAGGAAACAAGAGCAATCAGTTTCCTGCTGGATCTGCCAGTTCTATGGGATGTGAGTAATTATGATAACAGTGTATGTCTTGAACAGCTAACTGTGATATAACTAATGGAGGAATTTCATAACTCTCAAGTCATAATGTGTTTGATTGGTGTCTGTTGTGGTAATGAGCCATCCAGGCATTGCTGCTGCCACTGAGGCAGACCAGAAGGCAAAAGGTAGGGGTAGCCAGTCACCAATATTCTTTTTCTGGAGTCTGGTCATTAGCTATGGTAGGACCAGAGTGGACTCTGGGTGTGTTAAGCCTTGTTATTCCATGTTAAGGATGGCCGACACACAGAAAATGTTCCTGCCCCCAGACCCTTTAGTAATTGTGTTTTACCCATTGTGTTTCCAAATTTATTTCACCTTGAGATTTTTTTTAAGCTGTAAAAACAGTATGTGGCCATTATAAAAAGTCAGTGGAGGCAAGTAAAGGAAAAGTCAGCAACCTGCCCTTCCCACTTCCAGACTCTCCCCACTCTGGCTGAGGGGCTGGTGTTGGGTGTCACACAATATAGTGCTAATTAATAACAAATTAATGTTAGTGTTAAAATAGTAAATATTTTAAGTAGAAATTAATATTTAATTTTTAGTGTTGACATTAAATATAAATTAATATTAGTATTAAAATTAAATTAATATTAAAAATAAGTCCCAATATAGGGCTTGTTTTTATGATATATCCCTTCCCCACTGGACTATGAGATTAGATCCTAGCAGGCAAACACTTTCATATACTTATTAAATGGAGGGTGCTATGTGGCAAGTATAGGGTCTGTAGCCCCTTCATCCAGCCTAGAAGTGCAGAGTTCTTGAATTATGTGAATAAAGTTAATTCAGAAACTGGTAGATGACAGGCACAGAATAAATCAGAGATGATAGGGCTAGCACTTCCATGGAATTATAAGATGTGATATTTATAGTGCATTTTAAGTTTTTAAAAAGAAGCACATTGGGATGCCTATGTTAAGTTGAAACAGACTAAAAACTCTCCCTGTGCATTCTCGGCATGTTAGAGCTGGGATGTTATCACAAGTATAGTAGAAGGAAGAACACTATCCAAGAGATGACAAGCGACAGTCTACTCCCAGAGATGTTTAAACCATGTGAGCAAAACCATATTTGTAGGTTTAAAAGGGAAGACAGAGAAAAAGAAAAGGGTGACAAAGTAAATTGGAAAAGTAAAAAAGATGACATCAGTAAATCAGAATGCCCAGCTGATCATCAGACCATAGAAAGAGGGGCTTCCAGGTGTGATGAAATTTATAGACTTTGGGTTGTGGTCTTTCTTCCTGTACCTGGAACATGTTTCTCCACGTGGGCTCGAGGACCATGCATGTCAGAATCCTTGTTAAAGTTGCTTATTCCCATTTTACCCAAGGACTACTCAATCAAAATATGACGATCAGCATTCTTGGAGTCTGCATTTTTATCTCCAGTAAAACTGAAAGTTAGAATTGGAGGTAGGAGCCACTCATATAAGAACCTAAACAGCTCCTGATCGGGGTCAAGATCCTAAACAGCACTTAGGTGAAAGGATGTCTTTGTAGGCTGACCTTCCTAATCTGTAGCTGAATCCATGGAATAATGGCTTAAGTACAGAAAATGTTTTTTTCCCATTTGAAAATTAATGCATCTATTATAGTAACCTGGATCACCCCCCAGCAAACCATTCACCTCCTCTCTCTGTTTCTGTCCTAAAGTTGGATGGGAGGCGGGGCTGTGTGGATTGCTTTAGGACATTAGGAAATGGAACCAAACTTACCACAATATTGGATTGGCCAAAAAAGTTTGTTTGTTTTTTCCGTAAGATGGCTCTAGTAGTGATTAGTTGTCTTTAACTTCACTGGAAATAATTTTGTTAGATTGTATTGTGACAGCTGTCATATCAGCGTGCATTTAAAAAAAAACATCAAAACTGGTGAATTTTTATGTAGCAATTTTAATATTGAAGGTGAAAGAAAAGCAGTATTTTTGACATATTATGTTTTATTTCAAGAAATGTAAAAAGTCAACTAAAACGCAAAAAATGATTTGTGCAGTGTATGGAGAAGGTGCGATGACTGATAGAACCTGTCAGAAGTGGTTTGCGGAGTTTCGTGCTAGACATTTCTTGCTGGATGGTGCTCCATGGTCAGATAGACCAGTTGAAGTTGATAGTGATCAAATCAAGATATTAATTGGGAACAATCAAAGCTATATCACATGGGAGATAGGTGGCATACTCAGAATGTCTGAATCAATGAAGTTAGTGGTGAAAATGAACAATGTGCCTTTTATTTTATGGAAAAAATCATACAGACTTTTTGGCCAACCCAATATATCATCTTCAGAGTGAGATTCAGCTGAAATCCAGGGTATATTTTTATACTGGCTCCCAGTCTTGAATTTTCTATAATTCACAGAGATAGCATTTGTTATGCAAGATTTTTCTCAAAACATTATTTGGAGACATACTCATTGTAATTCTAAGATCGATCTCCAAAACATTCATTCTGTGGCAGTGCTAGAATATGTGTACATGCTTCATATGATGAATACAAGGTCTGTCCAGAGGTATCTGGCCGTGTAATATGAGAAATAGATATTTCCTGAAGATGATGCAGTATACAAGAAACATTGTACATAGGACAGTGGCGCCTCAGTCCCCTTCAAAGTAGGCACTGTGGAGCCTCACACAGTTCTCTTGTCATTAGCTGCCCCATTGTATTTTCCTCAGTCTCATTGTTGGTCTGGAATCTCTTCCCTTTCAAAGGTGATTTAGTTTTGGGAAAAGCCAGAAGTCGCAGGGCACCAAGTGTGGGCTGTAGGGGCTGAGTCACCTGGGCGGTTTGATGTTTTGCCCAAGAGCTCTGCACGAGCAGTGACGCACGAGCGGCGTGCTGTTGTGACGGAGCTGCCGGTCACCAGTTGCCTGTGGCTTCGGCCTTCTGCATCGTTCGAATGGTTTCCGTGGAGGGATGTTCAAGCCTATTGCAAAATTGGATGCAGATTTATTTTTTTACTCACTCAGTAGTTTTTAATGTGATGGCCACACAGTACACATGCTCACTCAATGGCGTCTACCACCCCCACTGACTAGTACAGTGAGGTCGTCATTGTTCACGCATGCACATTCCAGTCCACTCTCCTTGGCTGCCAGGTTACATTGTTTGGCAAACTGTTTTTGTTATATTAACAATGGTTGGACTTCTTCTGGACAGACCTTGTATTTTAAGGGAATAATGCACATTTTAATGTATAAGGTCTGCTGTATTTTTTTAAGAAGTTAAATGTATTATAAATATCATAACTTTTCATCTTTTAGGTGACAACTTATAACTTTTGAGCCCTTAAGCTCTTTTTTTACAGTATTATTTTGAATAATATAACCATGTTTTTTGGTCTTTTTAGAATACCATATTTTGCTGTGTATATGAGCTCCCGTGTATATTGTACACCCACATCTTTGCCCCAAACTCAGAGAAAAAAAACTTTCATTTTAATTTTTTAAATCAATTTTAAATGTTCAACAAAACCAATTATTTATTCCAGGGTATTATTTTGCATACAGATATCATTGTTGTTTTCTAGAGTTACACTTTTAACACATAAGCATAAATAAAAGAATTAAAAAATGTATCTATAGATACGGAATTAGTACTACCCATGTGCAATTGCACATACTTATTTTTCCCTCAAAAATTCAGGCAAAAAAAGCACACATTATACATGACATAATATGGTGCCTTTGCACTTTGTATCCTAATGTAACTTCTTTCTTCTTAAGGGTTACTTTTGAAAAACTGTACTGTGTTATAGGTAGAATGATTTCTTAAAATACTCATTTTATTTAAAAATGGGAAGGAGGCAGTTAAGTTCCTGCACCGTTTCCATCTTTTTCCACCCTTTTCCCCACTCCTTTCATCATTTTGGAAACAACAAAGTGTCTTTCCCTTGTTACCTCTTTTGAGGCAGTCTAACAAAGCCTTCAGTGCAGGCAGCCTTTAAGTGTCGGCTTTGCTTCAGTCTAAGAGCAGACTTATATTATGGAGATAAAATGTGGATGGGAGTCAGATACATTAAAATGACTGGAGCCTCATTAACAATGGTTCTTAACCTGGCAGCACATCAGATTCATCTGAGGTAGTTAGAGAGAAAAAATACTGTCCAAATCCCGCCCTTAGCTGACTTACTGGAAATCTCAGGTGATGATGGACCGAGATGATTCGGATATGCTGTCAGGTCTGACTGAGAACCAATTAAGTTAAATGCTTCACTGTTTCTCAGAGGCAGTCTTAAGACCCTTCCTCCCAAGATTGCTGGGTTAAAATGCAGATTCCTTCTCTGGACACTAGACCTGGTGAATCAGTTGCTAAGAGTGGGGCCAGCCCTTTCATCAGGTAAATGCCCTAGGTGATTCCTCTGTATTCTGAAATTTGGGGATCCCCAGCCTCTGGGATATTCAGTGGTTTTATTAGACCTGGGTTAGAATGGATGTGCTTTGGAAAAAGCTGGTGAGAACTGTTGAGAATCAGTGTTCTGGCTAGTTTATCTGGGCCAGATGGCTTCTCCCGGTACCTCTGGAGAACCGTATTGTTCACTTCTGACTCTGCACCCTCTCGTCTATTCTGTGCTTTGCCCAGAAAGTGTTTTTAGGAATCTGAATGACTCATTCTATCCTGTGGTTGAGTCTTAGTCGACAAACACTGTGCATGGTGTGGGAATGTGAGGCGAACACCCAAGTTTAGTAGGATGTTTATCCCAGCTGACAAGAATTACAGATTCTGTTTGGAAAGATAAGATATACTTAAAAAGGTAACACAAGACAGTATGGAATCAGGCCCATAGCCTGCATGCAAAGGAGCGGGCCTGACCACGTAGGCTAATTTGCAGTTCTGAGAAGGGAAGGATTCTCGTGCTCCGTGGGAGGTGGAGGAGACTTGGGGGAGAGCTGAAGACTTAATTTTGGGGTCAAGCATTCATCCACTGGAAGACTTCATTTTTCAAGAGGAGTTTGAAACATAAACCAGTAGTTGTAATTTTGCCCATATTGGAATAATTAAAATAAGCTGTAATTTTGAGTGAATGAAATAGCTGATGAATACAAATACTGCTTTTTAGTTTTTGGTATTTAGTCACGGTTATCTTGAGTTTTAGGTAGACATTATTGAGAATCAAATATATTAAGTTTGCAGAAAAGGGTGCCAGACTGTTCACAGGTTTTTTCCTCCTCCTCCATATTATCTGATACGAAACCTAACATTCAATGTTCTGTAATTTTTTTTCATTTTTGTTTTGGTTGTTTTTTGGAATCAGGATCTTGTACCCCAAGACATGTTTGTGTATATTTAGCGAACTCTGTTGGGGAGGAAAAGCTGAGGCGTAAAGGCTATTTTGGTAATTGTGGTTGGATTAGGTGAAAACCTTCTGAACTAGGAAAGATTTTTGCTAGCACATGTGCCAAGACTGTAAAGTAAAACTTCGACAAAGGGTCCCTCTGTCCTGTCTTCCATTCTGCATTGTGCCTGTGCCCATCTTCCCTTAACAGACACTGGAAAGGCTGCTTGGGCAGGAACTGTGCCTTTGTCTGCAAGGCTGGCTGCCTCGTCGTGGGGGCGAGGGGGAGTATGTGGTGGTTAGAATAATATGATAAATGGGATGATGCCTTTCAAAAATCTCCATTTAGCTATTTTTCCCTCCTGCACACCCAGAGGAACAGCTGTGGCAGCAAATGCAGACTTGGATCATGCATTCATTTTTAGTCTTGTTTGACAATCCCAGATATTTTTAAGCAGGATTGAGTCAGGCAACCATCAGCTTAGCATTCAGACTGTCTTAATCAGTCAGCCCATTTGGCACACAAGGACCTTGTTTTACCCGAGTAGTAAATAATTCTAAATGAAGCAATATGATGTGCAGAGTATGCCCAAAGTCTCAACATTCAATATTTTACTACAGGCTGTCAGCATCTCTTTTTGTATGCTTGTTCTGTTTACTGCTAATTGTTTATTTCTTGTAGCGGTTGAGTTCTGTCTTTGGCCAGGGCTGTTCATGGTTTTTATACATAATGGGGTCCTACATTTCATGCCAATGTGACCCTCCCAACCTCCCTGCAGCATTGCCTAAAAGATGTAGTGTTCTTTCTTTTTTTGGCTGGGAATGTTTCATTTTGTAGCAACTCCTTTCCTTCTTAAAACTGTGGGATTTTGCTGTTTGCCTCTGCTGTGAATTGGTGGAACTCATCATCCCCTGAGCCTGCTCTCAAGTTATGGGCCTTCTTACTCAGTCTGCAGCCTGCTGCAGCCAGCCTCCTCTCTGTCCCTTCCACGTAGCCAGGGTGCTGAAGCCTTCACTCTCTAGTCCTCCTCTCACGTGTGCGCTGCCCTCCTTGTTGCTTTTTGAGGAGGAATGAGAATGAGCTTCCACAACTTTCTTCCATCCCACTTCTAACTACCTCTCTGCTCACTCTGCAGGTATTCCAAACAAATCAAACCCAAACACAATGACCTTATTCTCCTCAAGCTAGAAACCACTTTTCTCTCCCTCTAATTGCTAGACAAACTCTACCCTAGGTTCCCAGGCTTTTAGATTTAATGGAGCAGTATAATTTTTTAAAAATGGGATTGTGACACAGGATTGCTAACTATTTTGCTAAGAAAGACTATCATTGTCACTTTTATAATAAAAGACAAAGAGATTTCAACCACCCAGTGAGGATATACTCTCTGATTAAACAACAGTTCTTTTAAGTAATTAAATTGGGCTTCATGACCAGAAAACTGTATCACCGTCTTTCCATTTTCCTTGTCTTGCCAACCGTGAATACAATGTCTCAGACTAGACTTTTGCAGCTACCCGTTCTATACTCCCTTCCCCTGTACCCACCAGCTTCTCAGCCTTTGTGGTTTGTCTTCCCTTTGTACCACTCTGTTTGTGCCCTCTTGAAGGTGACAGCAGATTCCCGATAGTGACATCCACATCATCCTTAACTGTTGGTTGGAAGTGACACATTGACCAGCCCTCTTGATGACTTTGGTCCCTTGTCATCTTGTCTCTGCTCCCTCAGTTCTCTTTCCCTTTGCATGTTGGGCGCCCCCGTCCCCGTACCAGGAGATTCACTTGCCTCCTCTCCCCTCAGACTGCTCCTCCACACGGCCTCTCATAACCTCAGGCTTGTGTTTCTACGTCCTCTGTCTCCACGTGCATTTCCTCTGGCATTTCTTATTCTTCTAGCATATCTGGAGCTGGTTGAATCCGCCTGTCTAGATCCTCAACAGTTACTTCAGTCTCTCTCAGCTGTGAGGCGGATAGACTGGAATTTCAAAGCTTTGCTCCTCCGCATGTCAGCAGAGCGATCGTTGGAGAATTTAGTTTATGTTTCTGAGCCTGATTCTGCATTTGTTAGTGTGACTACTGCTATCTATCTCAGTATCTGTGTTAAGGATTAGTGATGATGTGTGCAAAATGCCAGTCACAACACCTGGTATATGACAGGCCCGCAAAATGCCAGTTCTTCTTACTTGGAGCCTCATAGTTGAGTGGTATAGCAGGGCCTGGAGAGGAGTTGTTCCTCTTTTCAGAGCCATTCCTGTCCATTTTCCTGATCTTGAGTCTGTCCCATGCTATCCTCTCAGTGCCCAAGGCTTTCCACTATGTCTAAGGTAAGTGACAGCAACTCTCAGGTGACTAATTTCTTTCTTTTTTTTTTTAAATTTATTTTTAGAGAGGGAAGGGAGGGATGGAGAGAGAGAGAGAGAAACATCAATGTGCGGTTGCTGGGGGCCACAGCCTGCAACCTAGGCATGTGCCCTGACTGGGAATCGAACCTGGGATGCCTGGTTCGCAGCCCACGCTCAATCCACTGAGCTACGCCAGCCAGGGTTCTCAGGTGACTAATTTCAAAAGAGGCTTCTGAGAGGGTGCAACAGGTAGTCAGGTAGCAATTTCAGTCTTCCTCTAAAGTAGAAGTATTGTGCTTAAAAAGTACAGAGTGCTTATATTGTTGAAAGGGGTGTGTGTGTACACAGCATGCACACGTATTTGCACTCTTGGTACTGTGGTGGCCAGCTGGAACATCGCTGGGCAGGGTGAGGTGTGTTGCACATTTTTTTTTTTTACCAGGAGTTAATGTAACATTTGAAGAATTCAGTGGGCAAGAATATTCATGCACTAAATTAATGCCCCTCTAATATGAGGGGACAGTATTAGGAGAAGAAGATCAAGTTCTTTATAACTTTGTATTTTGCTCTTGGGTTATCCACAGCATTTTCACCTAAATATAGAAGAGGGTTCTTAATATAAATGTTGATCATTTCCATGAGAAGGAAAACCCAAATGGGCTTACTTGTAGGTCACGCCTTAAACATTTTCTCTTTATGGACCAGAAATACAAATGTAATGAAACTCTAATTGGGAAATTGTTCTCGAATAAGCCTTGCAGTGACTTTTTGAATGCCAGTGCAGAGTTTAGGCACACTTCCATCCACGTGCACACTTGTGAATTGCTGTGTTTCTTCCTGTTAGTCACCTCTGCCCTTGGATCTCTTTGCAGGGCAGTTCATGGGGTGTTCTTTTCTTTTTTGTGTTTGTTTAAGCTATATTATATTTTGTTTGCCTTTAATTTGGTTTAACATCAGTGATGTGGTATTGAGGTACTGTCCTCAAATTCTTAACTGTTCACTCATTTACACATTTCTTTGTCTAAGCTTGGGTACTAGTAACAAGAGACTTATTTAAAGACCCAGTTCTTTCTAAATTGACAGCTCTTTCTTTTTTTTTCCTTTAATTTTTTTTTTTTTTTGAGGAAAAGGACACCACAACTCTACCCAATTAGGAGAAACATGTTTATCAGTACAGAAGTCTTTTTTTTCATACTTGTCATGCCGTAGGGAATGGGCTTCAGCAGTTCAGGCTCCTTTCTGTTGGTTTCGTACCATGTGCTGCGCTGGGTGCAGCTGGCTGACGCTTCACCTGAACCCAGTACCTTTCTCTTTGGCTTCCTTCTTTTTCTGATCATTTTTCTTCACACTTTCAGGAAGCTATCTTGGCTCTTAGAGTGTTTAATATGCTCAAAATGTGCATCAGTTCTCTTGGGAAGAGTCTTGCCCTTAACTTGTTTATACCAATGCCCACTGCTGGGGGACATTGCAGACTCTTCCACTTTTGCGGTGGTAACATTTGTGGGGCTTTCTTTTTGGAACCGTGCCGATTCCCTTGATGTCTACAATGTCACCTTTCTTGTAGATTCTCAAGTATACGGCCAAAAGGACAACTCCATGTTTTCTAAAAGGCTAGAGAACATATGGCGGGAGCCTCTCCTCTTTCCCTTTGTGTCAGTCATTTTGGTGAATTACTAGAAGATGGTGCTTCTGGTTGAAAAGCCATTGACAGAGCCCTTGATGACATTTCCCCGCTCTGGTCTGAGTATATGCTGTAGACCAGATGAGGGCAGGGAAACATATTCCCCAGACTGCTCGTGTTGATATAAAAAGTGACCCATACTCAACAAAACCAATCTGTACCAATTGGGGAATTTTGCCTCCTCCTCCCTTTTAGTTCTTTCCATTTGTGTACTTTACCAAGTTACCATGTACGTTATTTTGTTCTCCCTGTCAGTAGCCCTGGTTAGTGGATGAGGCAGAGAACCCAAACACCCCTTTTACGTGGAAATGGAGGATCAGAGCAGTTGAAGTTTACCTAAGTTGGGTGAGGATGCTGGCTCTGGATTTGTTTTCTGATTCCAGGCCCAGAGTGGTGTGGAAGTATTACTGGACTTCTGCTAAGGGCTTGCACTCTGCTAAATGCTGCGGAGACTTTGGGGGACAATATAGATCTGATCCCTGAGGTAGTGGAGAATTTACATCTAGTGAGGAAGCAAGGCACTGAGTAAATTTTATGTACTTTAGAGCAAAGTGCTTCAAAGAAGTATTGGGCATATGGAAGGCCTAATCTGTTTGCGGGGATTCAGGGAATAAATTGAAACTTTAGGACACCATATTACCTTTTTGTTGGTTGTGCTGATTAAATTCCTTCTACTCTCTTGTAGGAGCTGCATTAAGCAAGAAATAATTATGCACATTTTAATATTATATACTTACATAAGATGCCTAATTTCAATACTAAGTCATAATCAAAAGTTGATAAAGATTAGTCATACTACAGAATAAAATTTTAGAGTTTCTTCTGTTACTTTGATATTTATAAGCTGTATTGTGTTATCTTTTTTATTGTATTTTTTCCATTACCATTTATCCCCCTTATACCCCTCTCCCTACAGTCCCCTGCAGTCACCACTCTGTTGTCCATATCCATGAGTCCTTCCCTTTTTACTCGATCCCTCCACCCTTCTCTCCCTTCTCTGTAGCTGTTACCCTGCTTTCTATGAGTCTGTCTCTATTTTGTGTGTTAGTTCAGTTTGTTCATTAGATTCCACAAAAGAGTGAAATCATGTGGTATTTGTCTTTCTCCCACTGGTTTATTTCACTTAGCCTAATACTCTGTAGTCCATCCATGCCGTTGCAAAGGTAAGATTTCCTTTTTATATAGCTGAGTAGTATTTCACTGTGTAAATGCCCCATCGTTGTTTTATCCACTCACCTACTGATGGACATTTGGGCTGCTTCCATATCTTGGCGATTGTAAATAATGCTGCAGTGAACATAGAGGTGCTTATGTTCTTACTGTGTTGTCTTGAAAAGAATTATTAGTTTGGCTTTGCTTAATCAGACTTAGTAAAGGAGATGATTAAATCTGTTGTGAGAGGTCAGATGAAATGGAGCATTTCCCCCTTGTCTCCCTTCTACTGAGCTTCTGAAGACTCAGAGACATTATCCTTGGCTTTCATAAGTGGCACATGTCAGTGGCTTGTAGCAGTAGGCTGCTTGGGTTGAGTTTCGTGGTTTCTTTGACCTCACTCATTCTTTATAGAGACAACATAACTTTATGGCGAAGAGTGCAGGCTCTGGGTGGGAAGCCTAGGTTCAGATTCTGGCCTTCCTACTCAGTGGCTGTGTAAACTCAGCTAGGTTCTTACCATTCGGGGCCTCAGTTGCTCATTCAGAAAATGAAAATGATAACGGTAACTTACTTAGAGTTGTGAAGATTTAAATGAGTTAATTTGTGCACAGTGCTTAGAATTGTGCCTGAGATTAAGTACATGTTCACTAAGGAGCAGCTGTTGGCTGTTTTTCTAGCACAAGTCTTTAGGCAAAGGCTCCCCTGAGTGCAGTGAGGTTGGAACCAGGGGAAAGAAACTGGTGTGTGTTTGGACTGCATCCAGGACCCTGACCTTGTTAGCTCGTTGTACTAATTAAGCTAACAGAGTCACTTTGCATAGTGCTGCTGCAATAAGTATAGATGATTGCTCTTGCCTTGTTTTCAATAATAAAATTTCAACATGCTAAACTGTCCATATTATATGTCCTGAAGTTTCAAATGTTATTCTCTGCAGCTTTACAAAAAGACAGGTTGATAGGTAGAGGTAATGATTTGTTCTCTGTGAGCATTTCTAGTTACCTTTAACTTTCTATTTTAAGACAATTTCTACCAATGGTGTCAAAAGGAGTTAGATAATAGTAAAGAATAGCCACAAAAGATCTAAGATTTAGACAATGATAGACTTTATGAAGTGGTTTCCTGGTATATGATTGTCTAACTACTATGCTGTACAATTGAAAGTAATACAGAATAATGTTGAATGTAAACTGTAATTAAAAAATTAAAAAAAGTAAGACTTGTTTTCTTAGCATTTCATGGTACTCTCAGTGAAGAGAACCTGGTATTATAACTTGCTGGCATCAGCTAGATCTGGAACCCAGGAGAAGAGATGCTATTTTATAGAACAAGAATAAATGCCAGAGAGTCATTAATTTGTTCAGAAAGGACGTTGCACTGGTCATGGTCATAAACGAAACAGGCTGTCTGTGCGCCTGCGCGAAAGTGCCCTGGAAGTCCCTGCGCTCACACGTAGTTGGAAGAACCTGAGAGGTCACTTCTTCCTGTCTGCCTTTATCACTGTCACGAAAAGGGCCTTTAAATGGCAGTAGCTTTTCAGGAAAAGGTGTGGTTCATCTTGAGGAAGAGAGCTCTGATTCCTTAAAAAAGAGTCTAGTGTAAGCCTGTGTTACTTGTGCGAGGGTACCATAGGTGAAGGTGGAATCTCAGCTTGATATGTTAAATTGGGTGCTGAGAAAAGAGTATGAATGCCAGGAAGGGCAGAGAATGTTCTTCTTTTTTTAAGATTTTATTTATTCATTTTCAAAGAGAGGGGAAGAGAAGGCAAAAGAGAGGGAGAGAAATATCAATGTGTGGTTGCCTCTTGCACACCTCGTACTGGGGACCTGGCCCGCAACCCAGGCATGTGCCCTGACTGGGAATTGAACTGGTGACCCTTTGGTTTGCAGCCTGCTCTCAATCCACCGAGCTATGCCAGTCAGGGCAGAGAATGTTTTTTTAAATTGTTTTTCAGTTACAGTATCTGTGGTGAAAGCAATGTTCTTGGGCTAATGGAGTCAGGACTGTTGTCTCTCTGGTGGTGTTGAAAAAGATTTTTGAACTGATAGAGTGTAGGGCTCATTATCTGTTTTCCTATATGCCAGCTGTAGTATGTAGTATGTAGTAATGGTCATATTGGTAAACTCCAGGTCTGGTACTTCTATTTTTAATATATACTATACTATATTTTAGCATTTAAAATATACTATATTTTAATATATACTATACTATATTTAGTATTTTAAAAGTATACTATATTTTTAAAGTATAACTACATCTCATTTAAAGCAATTTTGATTAAAAAATTATGATAACTTAGAGTCGATCTGAATTAAAGGCTATCTTAAGAATGTTATAGGGAAAACATAATTTTACAGTCACTCTCAGACATTTTATAAATATAAAATTTCATGCTTTTATTCTTGTACATACATGAGACAAAGCCAGTGTGAATTAATGAAAAATATGATTAATTTTTTTGTTTTACCTTATGTAGGAGCTTTGAGGCAGGAGGGTAAGAAGCTAGGAACATTCCTTGGCAAGAGGAATGGGGAAACTGAGAGAGAGAGCTGAACAAACTGGCCAGGCAGTTTACAACTGGATACAGAAAGTCACCAGGGTGGAAAGCCGCAGGGGCCTAGCAGTGGGGAAAAGTGGTGCCAGTCCTCACCCCCAGGGTGGCCTTTCCTCCCCCTACATCTTACTGGCCATGTGGTTTAGACCCCTTTACCTGTCCTCTCTAGAAAGACTAGGCCTCAGCTGTGTTTTGGGTCCAGGCCCAGAAAAGCAGCAAAACCAGGCAGGTGACACCAGGACCAGCTGTAGTGACTAATGATCCCCTGCCCTGGCACTGACCAGTCAGTGGAGACCAGGACTCTGAAAGGAGACACTTGGAAAACTGATGAATATTCTATTGAGATACTCTATATCCCCCCTAAATCCCTAGCCTTTAAAAGCCTTTTAAAAAAAAGAAAAAACAACAAAAGAACAAAACCGAAGGTCCCAGTGTGCACTCTCCTTCCTGGGAGCATGCATGAGTCTCTCCCTCCCCCCTTCTCTTCCCTCACAACTGTGCATCTCCTAAACTCTGAGGGACCCCACATGACTTGCAGCCAGGGGAGCAGTGGGCAGTGGCAGCTGATCCCGGGCTCACCTCCTGAACCTGCCTCCAGGGCCTTCGTTTCTCTGACTCTTCAGTGAGCTGACAGCAGCTCTGCCCTGGTTCACTTCCTTCCTGTAACTTCTCTGGAGTCAGAGCTGCCTGGTCTAGTCTGTGGTGTAGCAGATTAATGGTAAACAACTCAGCCTGGATTTTGGTAATGGGCTTTGTCGGGTCTTCTCTCCAGATACTCCTATATTTATATCCTGAAGTTCAAGCAGACCCTCTCCTCACTTTGTGTCAATGTGGTATTAATGCCTATACTCCTCTGCTTGCTGTTATTTGGTTCAAAACACACCTGCCCTTTGCCTAATTTATTCCCTTCTCTGACCTTCTGAAGCACTTAAGATATGATATGCTAAGATATGATAGACATTACATAAAAATGTCTATCAGTGATCCATTTGTCAGATGAGGAAATTAAGGCCTAAGTAAGTTAAGTCATTTGCCCAAGATCTCAAATCTAATAGAAAAGTGGTTGCTTTTATGGCTGTTTGGATTTAGTGGAGGTCAGATCAGATACTGGAAGAGACCATTTCAGAGGACCTTGTAGTCATCCTGGTGTATGGAACCTGAACTAGGTTGGTAATAGTAAGTGGAAAGAAAAAGATGGCTAGGAAAAATAGAGAGTATGAAAAGGATTTGGAAATCGGGTAGGAGGCTGCAGAAGAAAGGATTCAAATTGTAATTTTTTAAAATGAGATAGGTGGTCAGCTTAGGCTTCATTGAGAAAGTGATACATATATAAATTATACATATATAAAACATGTAAATTATACATATAAAAACATATATAAGTATATATAAATATAGATATATATATATATATATACTTTTTTCATATATTTAGTCTTAATTTTCAATTTGTCCTGAGCAAAACATTTGGAAACCAGTTAAAAGGGATTTAAGCTGGCAATAATATATAAGCTTTATACTTTCTCTTGTAAGAGATCTTAGATTAAGCAGTTTTCTTACTGGTGAAATACCTACCCTGTAAGGATATAATACCTACCCTGTAAGGATGTTTTATGAGGGATTGCCTTTGCAGAGGCTTAGAAATGTTAGTTTCTCTCTTTCTCATTCATTCATTCATTCATTCATTCATTCATTCATTCCCTATGGATTGCTTATACTTAATACTATGTCAGCTTTGGGGAAGTCGTCCCAGAGACAACATAGTCTTTCTTCTCAGTGAGCCTACAGTTCAGTAAGGGAGATTGACTATCACCAGACAGTTATTTAATTAAAACTGAAATAGCTGTCATAAAGGTGAAGCCCAAGGAACTTGAAAGCAGGGGATCCAACTTAATCTTGGGCTCCCATGAAGGAATCCTTGAGGATGTGATATTTTAGCTGTGTGTTTAAGGATGAATAGCTATTCCCCTTCATTGGTTGTCTGTGCTGATATCTTTAGTAGCCTAAAGCAAACCAGTAATCAGGACTCTTTAAACCACACTATTACCTTTCTTGTCTAAACCTCTTATTTTTTACAGGCAAATGCATTTTTGGAGGGGTCAAGTTAGGAAGATGCATATGGTGGAAAGAAATGGTCTTTGTTCAGACCTATCTTCTGTTCGCTGATCTGCTTATTTTTCTATGTATGTAAACAGATTAGCCTAAGGAGGGAATGCCTTTCTTTCCTGTCAAACCAAACCTCTTGGTCAGCTCTGTCTGGACTGAGTGGTCTCTGGTAGTTGCTTTTGTTATCCTCAGATCCCCAAATGCCAGACCAGCCCCGCCCAGTTTCTTACAGCCAGCATTCCTGTGTTCCCTTGATATAGGGCCTTGCTCCCAAGTTTCAGTGATGTTTCTCACACTCTGAGAAATACTAAATTCTGCCTTACTGACGTACCTGTCTTCTTTCTTTCTTTCCTTGACCTTTTTCTTGGCTAGAGCAGGAAGGTGCTGTAAAATTTGTATTTTCATGTCCTGCTTGCTCTTCATCCCTGGCACTTGCGAGGTGACTGGTACAGCACTTACTCCTCTTCTCTCAGTCTCGACAAAAGACTGCTCTTAAGGGCCTGAAGTAGTGGCGGAAGAGGGACTGTCATGGAGTGCACAGGGCAGCCAGCACCGTTCAGATCAAGGCAAGCCATGGCGTGTCGTTGCCTCACTTGCCTGGATAGATAGCAGTGCTCACCCCGTAAAGGGTTCATGTATGTTCGTTCATTCTTCAGCGTGACAGGGTCATGACCTCAGTGTGGGAAGGCCAGCACTCAGTGAAATAGGCCTGTAGTGAAGGGCAAGTCACTTCATCTTTCTGAGCCTCAGTGTCCGTTTTGTACAATTATTTATAAATTAAAATAACTTATGTTGAGATTAGATAAGGAAATGTGTGTAAAAGGATCTACCAATGTATTTGTACCTCGGGACTCACAAATGTTTGTCTTAAAACTCTATTCCAGACACAACTGTGGATAAGCTATGTAGCTATTCCTATCATACTTCGGAAACTAGGGTCATGGTGTTTGTTCTTCACGGCCTTATATGACCACGCAAGGCAGAGAGTAGTGTGAGGAGAACGCTGCCGCACATTTAAGCCTTTTTGGCTTTAAATTTGAACTAAAAGCTTTTATGTGGCTTCTGATTAATTTGTGGGTTTTGGACCAGGGTTTCCATTTTTCCCTTTTATTTCTCCCTTCTCCCTGCCACCCCCAATTTAAAAATTTTAGGTATGTTCTGGCTTAGCTTGCATTTGTCAGACTGGTGGAAGAAATAGCATGGGACTAGGAGAACCTTTTCTATTTTAGCCCTTCTTAATGTTAATATGTCCAAAATAAATGTATTCTTGAAATTAGATGGTATGAACTAACCTTTTAAAGCCCTAAAAGCTATAACCTTAGGTTTTGTACCAAGAGAAAGTGGAATTAAAATGAACAATTTTGGTCGTTTCAAAATCAACCCATATTTAGTTACTATTAAACATGGAGAAAAAAAACTCAACCTCATTAGTTATAAAAGGAATATAAAACTAAATAAAATGTTGCCAGACTGTTTTACCAATAATGTTGGCAGTTTTTAAAATGTAAGAGAAAGAGAGGTGGGGGAGAGATGTTGAATTGGGTACTTTGTACAAGCTGACTTGCCGCCCCCCCAGCAATTTAACAATATTTATTAAGTCCTATAGAGATGTTAATGCCTTTGACACAGTAATTACACTTCTGGGAGCTTAGCCTAAAGAAATAATCAGAAATGGACATAATGCAGTTATAATATCAGCAACTTGGAAACAACATACATGTCCAATACTTCAATGAAGTATGAAATT
The DNA here is from genome assembly GCA_004024845.1 of Tonatia bakeri. Taxonomy (NCBI): domain Eukaryota; kingdom Metazoa; phylum Chordata; class Mammalia; order Chiroptera; family Phyllostomidae; genus Tonatia; species Tonatia bakeri. The sequence goes on along the minus strand of PVIA01000731.1, from coordinate 143,848 downwards.
ATATGCAGTGGGCTCTTCTGTTGTAAGAATGGCAAACTGTTTGGCAGGGAAACAGTTTGTAGAATAATGTAAAGTGAAAATAACAAATAAGTACAAGTAGTAATTTGAGATATAATTTATTTATACACACATACTATGTGTATGTGTGTGTTTGAATGACAACTAAAGCAATGCATCAGAATAAAATATCTCTGGGTGATGGGAATGTGGTGGTTTTTATTTTCTTCTTTGGACTTTTCTTCATTTTCCAAATTATGTTTAAAACCAGAAGACAGTCTATTAATTTTAAAATGCCTACTTTAGAATCCTTTATACTGATACAGTCATATGAAAAGGGAAAAAAAAGCTCCTGGGAATTAGAATACCATCAGCGATACTTGATAAGGGTGATGGGACTTGGTGTTGATGGTGTTTTTGCTCTTTTCTTTAATGCAGTTCTATTATGAAGCACATTGTCTTCTAGTAGGAAAGCAGATATAAAATAAATGTAGAAAAGCACTGTTGAAATTAATGTCACATTTGAATAAAGGTCATAATTTTCAGATATTCTCTTATGACTGTGTTCCATCTTGAGGATGATGAAAACTGTTAACAATGGTGGTAAATGGTAGCTTTTTTTGTCTTTTTAACTCCTACAGATATTCCTGAAATTCCAGAAAGCATCTCATTCTGTAAAGCACTACAGATAGCTGACTTCAGCGGGAACCCACTGACTAGGTAAACTTTCTGTTTGCTTTTCTGTCTATTGTACTAAGGGTGTCTTTTTGAGCAAAGCCAAGCAAAAACCTCAATCAGGTTATCCGTCTTAGAGGTGCCTAGATGGATTACTGTCTTTAAGGATGGGTGACCTTCACAGATATTTACTTATAAATAGCACTCTACAGTGAAAGGCACATTGTGCTATTGATGGAACATTGAAAAGATGCGGAGGATTGCACAGTCCCACTGGAGTGTGCAAAACAGAAGTGGGGAGTGCATTTCTGAAGCAATATGAGGAATTGGAGTAGTTTATCATCCTCTTTTGATCCCTTTTGTCTGTGGCATGAGACTGAGTTCTAAACTCCTGTAGAACTTACTCCATAGGTATCCAAGGGGAAGTCCTGTTAGAGATATTTTTTCCACTCCAGGAATGAAGCATATTTAGTATCTCATCTTTCCTCTAACTCATTAAAAAAAAAAGAAAGTAAAGAAAACAACTCTACTGACACCATTATTTTCATACTTTAGCAATAGCTGTGAGGGTTTCTTTCGGTTTATTTTTCCAAATAAAGCCACCTGTCATTCTCTTACTACTGAGTCCCCCTTTGCCCTACCCTCCCCGTCCCCCCTTCCCTTCTCTCCTCTCCTCTTTTTTTTAAGGATATAGGAATATCAATATTTCAAGATTCAATTAAAATTTGGGATTTGTCTCACCCATTTCAAAATTGTTTGGGACTTTTTAGTGTATGGAGTGTTGCGGAATGTCCTGTTTAATTTTGTTTGTTTTTTTTCCATTTCTGCTTATTTTTAAAAAGTAAATATGTTTTTAAAAATATTTTTGGCTTTCCCCTTTTGAATCCAGTGACTAAGTTACTAGTAGCATTTATTTTTATGAAAAATAATCATCTACTAAGTTCTAACCTAATAGCTTTCTAACTCATCGCTATCCCGAAATCTTGTCCTCTCTTAATCATCTTCCATGCAGTTTTTCCTATCCTTCCAACACCGCAGTGGCTTCTGCTCCTGGAACATAAAGTCTGAGCTCCTCCATGTGCTGTGCCATCTCCCTTACCCCCCTCTGACCTTGTCTGTCTGTCCGCCTTCATTGCCCTCAGTTGCCTGTGGCAGACATCACGCTCTGCCGCAACAAAGTGCTCATAGGTTATTCATTTCATGCTTCTCTCTTTTTGATGATGCCAGCCCTTTTACCCTCTCTGAGGTGCAGCTTGAGCATCACATGTCTTGATTAATCTATGGTCCCCTCCTCCTCTGGTCTTTCATAGTCTTCTGTGTATACTTATTTCATATACTTGAAATTTATGTTTACTTACTTTTTTTGACTAAGATTCCTGGACGAGACTGAGAAAGCTAACTTGTAGTCATCTATTGTTTGTTGGTATATGTCCAGCCCTACTATAATTTCTGGAATGGAGTAAGCATTCAGTAAATGTTTGTTGAACTCAACTAAGCTATTTGTCCCTAAGGCAGTCAGTAGAGTCAGGCAACTGGGAAATAGTCATTATGCTGCCCTTGAGTTTTTTTAACCATTACATTGCTTAATCCCCTTTTCTACATCTTTAGCTGTCCTTTTCTAACATGTGCTGACATAAGACTTCACCATTACCTTAAAACTGCCTCCTGTAGAATACACCCACATTGTATGAGGATTTACTGGGTTTTACCCTGGCCTCATGTTTGACAGGATTTGGTAGGTGTGCTGTTTTAAGAATCAAGACAATATTTGTGAGTTAAAAGGATTTTAAAAATTACTTAGCTTGTCTACATATCTTATGGCTGAAGAAACTGAGGCTCAGATAAATTAAATGACCTTTTGAGATCATGTATCCTCCGAGTAGCATCTCCGACCAGAATTCCTTTCTCCTAAACTTAAGTCTGCTTTCTCAATACATCATACTAGTTTGGCTCCTGGTGTTCACAGCCAGTGAAAAGCAAATCATCCATTTAAAAATATATTTTCTTATGTTTAGGGTCATTTTAGTTATTTTTAAGATTGTAAAATGATACATAGTTTCTGGTAAAAACTCAGGCAAAAAAGATAAGTTGTGCCACTTTAACTGAAATAAAAACATTTTTAAATAAAAAATTTTACCACTGTTATACTATGAAAGAGGATTCAGCTTTGTAAAAGCTGTTACTAAGACTGTAGTTCAAGGATTATGAAAATTCAGTTAAAACTTTCATCTTGCAGGGCCTGGGGTTGGTTTTGAAGTTTGGAATTAATCTATATTAAATGTGAAATGGTAATTTAGTTTTTATTTTTTCAAAAAAGTAAGGTGGAAGGAGGGAGAAAATTGGAAGATTCTAATCTAGATACAATCACTGAAGCAAGAAGTCCTCCGCCTGCCCACCGCCACTCTAAGTGACGTGTTCTGTTGTCTACATTGCGTTTATGTATGAGGACCTTCAGCATTTTAGATACAATGAGATCTTTTTGCCTTCAGTTAGGTTTTTTCCCCTTCCTAAATTCTGGTAACCGCAGAAGTATTTAAAGTAAACTTTCTTTGTAAGTTTTTAAATAATTTATTTTGAAACCTTGCTACTCAGTAGAGTTTCAGGGAAGTATGAAAAAATTCTTTTGTGTGAAACTACTGAAACATATAATTATCTCAAGTGAATGACACCTTAAGTCAAATTAAAAGAAAACTAACAAGAAAGTAGCATTTGGCCATCGGCTGATCATTTCTGAGTGATTCATAGCTTTGCTCTGGATATTATAAACTATGTGGAAAGCATACTGAGCTGTTGCCGTGTGTTTCATTGTGATTGTGTGGGCTAAAATCTCTCTTCATGTGCTGCTGATCAGTAAAGTCTTCACTTTTAGCTGCAGTGATGATCATTTTCTTTCATAGAGCACTCATTAGTCACGCCCCCCCCCCCTTATTCTTAAAACTTACATGTTTTTCCTCGGTAATTGTTTCTGGATCGCCCGTCAACAAGTATTTGTCATGCCCCTGTACTTGTGGTGGTGTTTTTTTCCTGATATGTGTTTCACATACGGAAGACAAGGCAGATGTGCTATGTGTAATGCAGTTTTTAAGAGGTTATCCAATTAGCATATAGATGAAATCATTATAATTATGTTTAGTATACACTGTATATACATTTTATTTTTCAATTAACAACAGTTTTTGTTTGTTTTAGATTACCAGAAAGCTTTCCCGAACTGCAGAACTTGACATGCCTTTCTGTAAATGACATCTCATTGCAATCCCTACCTGAAAATATTGGCAAGTAAGTTTGTGTATATCAGGACAAAAGGGTGCCTAGGTCATCCATTACACCCTCCTTCCCTTTTAAATTCTGATTTTTGTACTCAGAAAGCCATTTACTCAGTCTTCACTATCACCCTTAAAAAAGATTTTAGCCAGCCTCCTGTGTTTTTACAACCAGTTGCCCCTAAATTTTAATGGTTAAAAAGGATGCTGCTACTTGTTACTAGTGAAAGCCCTAATTTGTTTGGAAGTTCTCTTCATACTGATGGATTCCAAAGTGTGTAAGCAGAGGACCATGTGTTATGTAGGTGGTAAGCAAATACTGTCAGAAACTACCACTCCGGATAATTTTAAGCCATGTTAGGAAAGGAAGCCAATGAAAGCCCACTGAAAACTCAGGGGACGTGCCCCTGAACAACAGCTGTGTCTGCTGTGCTTGTGTGCTGTTGACCTGAGGTTAGGGAGTGAGAGTGGCGTGTTTGCAGAGCAGGTGTGGAATTAGGAGAGGGTGGAATGTGGCAGGCATGTTTCCACAGTGCTGGCTTAGAGGTCGAAGAGGACACAGCCACGGCAAGAAATAAACTCCGTTGAGGAAAATATATATGCTGCTGAATAAATGTTGTGTTCTGTGTTTCCAGAGATGAATTAATTGAATTATCTTAGCAGATCTTTTCCATGCTTCTAGGACATACTGTGGGTTAAATCCAGCTGGCGGCTCATGCTTAAGCGCTTAAAGTGAAAGCCCAGGTGGCCCACCTGACCTGGTGGACCCGTGTTCCCTAGTGTCATAAAGGCTTTCCTTTGTGTTCACCTGCCCTGCATGAATTCTAAGACAAAACACAAGCTTGGTTTTTTAGGACTACAGTGTATCTAACAGATGTCTGTTCTGCAAAGTTTCTCATTTTAGATGTGTACAGGAGTTCTGAACAACTTTGCCCCCTCCTTTCTCTTCTGTGTAGACAGAAGTCGCCCGGTGACTGCGTTTCAGCCAGCATGCCCGTGTTTTCCTGTGGTGCACACTGATGCTTTACCACTATGACGGTAGTCAGACTGATTAAAAAATGTGCTCTTTAGCTCTCAGGAGGGGAACAAGATAAGCCCCAAGAACTCCTCGGTTCGTGGTATCAGCTGCAGTGGAACAGCAGTGTTTTATTGTGGATGTCATGCACTTACACTTTGTTTTTCCTGTGTCAGGTTTCATATGTTTTTAATATATGAGGGGGACCCCCCCAAAACTAGAATTATATTCTGAGGGCATGCCCCTTACTACAGGCTTCCCCTGCTAGGTGAATGTTCTAGGAACCTGTCTGTATCAGTGCACCAGCTGGCATTGTTGTGAGAGGCTACGTGTGGCTTCAGTGAATTTTTTTGTTTTTGAAGACTTTCAATGCGTTTGCCCATTTCATGATGGGTGATTTACTAGTGTACCCGCCCCATCCTCCCTATTCACCCAATCCTGAACTTGACCCAAGTGACTTTTTTGGTGTTTCCCTGAGTGAAAAAGTCCTCAGAAGGAAATATTTTGCTGATATGAAAGAGGTGAAACCAAAATGGCAGAAACACTAAAAGGCATTGGAGAACATTATGCTAAGTGAAATAAGCCAGGTGTTGAGGGACAAATACCATATTATTTCATCTTTAACTGGAACATAATCAACAAAAGAAAAAAGCAAACAAAATCTAACCAGAGTCATTGAAAATAAGGACACTCTAACAATAGCCAAAGGCGGGGGAGTGGACAGAGGGAAGAAGAGTTTTCAGGAACTACTATAAAGGACACATGGGGGAGGGTGGAAGCTGGGGAGGGAGGGAGGTTTGGAGGGGGGTGGGGGGAGGGGTGGGAAGAAAATACTAGTGTAATTGAACAACAATAAAATGATTTAAATTAAAAAAAGCATCAAAATTGATGAATTCAAAAACGGTTTTGAGCAGTGGAAAAAAAACATCTCGATAGGTGTGTTGCCTCAAATGGGGAGTATTTTGAAGGTGCCTGAAGTTAAAACATGTAAGAATAAACTTATAATGTTTTATAAATAAATTGTTTTTTGGGGGAGTCCTTCATACTGGGTGGGACAAAGATAGGTTTACAGTTATTTGTATGGAAAATAATACAATAATTAATAAATAATAATACAAGAATAAACTGTTGTTTCATGCACTCACACTGTAAATCTGTTGACCCACCCTGTATTACTCATTTAAATACCCAGACTGACGCTGCCCCTGTTCTGCTCCTCAGGGTCTCTGGAGTATAATTCCTTCGTACCTTTCCTCCCATTCTTTCTTGGCCCATCACTGCCCTTCTTTCCCGATCCATGTCTTTTGTAGCAGGTTTAATGTTTTGAGAGAAAATATGTTCTTATTAAACCAGGGTGCCCCTTACATTCCCCACTGCGTTATTTCAGTGGAAAATATTTAATAATCATTTTTAAATAAATTATAATACTTTTAATCCAATTTTAGCCTCATCTTTTCTGATGATATCTGTGCCTGTTTTTTGTCAATGCCCAGGATTTCTCATATATCTGTATTTTCTACAAGTAATAAGGGTAGGGGGTTTTTGTTTCTTTATTTTGATTTGAAACTTAACTTGCTTGTTACATCCTTTTGTATTCTGATTGTTTCCAAAACAAAATTCCATTTTGAGCCTGGATCATGTGGTGAACAGTCACCCAGGAAGTAAGAATATGGGGTGGCCCTGGCTGAGTGACTAAGTTGTTTGGAGCATTGTCCCACACATCAAAAGGTTGTGGGTTCGATTCCTAGTCAAGGCACATACCTAGGTTGTGGGTTCGGTCCCTGGTTGGGGGGTGTGTGGAAAGCAACTGATGTTTCTCTCTCATATTGATGTTTTCTCTCCCTGTCTCTCACTCCCCACCTTCCTCACTCTAAAATCAATAAACATATACTCAGGTGAGGATTTAAAAATAAAAAAAATATGGACGGCAAGGGAAGGTCAGATACAATTTAATCAACTGATTTTTTATTAGGGTAATTTGTGAAATTAAATGGGAAAGAGTTTTCTATTCCTGGTTTTTAATAATTTTTGTTGTCATAGCAAAATACTTTATGATTTCTACCTGTTGGATTTAAGATTTATCATGTTAAAGTTAACAGCCTCTTTGCATGGGTGGGAGGGGATGTGCAGAGTAGGGGGAAAATGGGACAACCATAATAGCAAAATCAATAAAATATGTTTTTTAGAAAAGAAACAAAGAACAGTCTCTTCTTTGGAGAAGATTGGGCACCTCTGGTTTCCTAGCTTATGTTGAAAAGATACTTGAATGTTGAAATGATAAATTGCTGAGAAAAATCTCAAGTATGCTGCACTTAAGCAAATCATTATTTGAAACTTAACTTTGCTCATGGCAAAGATTTTTCAGTTTCTGAAAGGATTCCCAAATGCTCTCTTAGAGCTATTATCAGCCAAACCAAAGAACATCTTGCAGTTAGTGTTGTGGTTTTGTGAACAAGGCACCAGTATTTGATATTCCAAAAAATTAAAAAAGACAGTTGAGGGGCTGAATGAAAGAAGATGGAGTAAGCAAAAAATCAAACATACATAAAACCTACACACTGATAACAGTGTGGTGATGGCCAGAGGGAAAGGAGGGTGCAGGTGGGTGGAGGTGGGCAAGGGCGGAAATGGGGACAGAAAGGGACTTTGCTTGGGGCCATGGGCAAGTGTTGTAGTGTGCAGATTTCTGTTCTATTGAGTTGTACACTTGAAACTTCTGTGATTTTGTGGACCAATGTCACCCCAATAAATTCAATTAGAAAAAAAGAAGGCCCGGTTGGTGTGGCTGAGTGGATTGAGTGCTGGCTGGTGAACCAAAGGGTCACTGGTTCAATTCCCAGTCAGGACACATGCCTGGGTTGTGGGCCAGGTCCCCAGTAGGGGGCGCACAAAAGTCAACCACACATTGATGTTTTTCTCCCTCTCTTTCTCCCTCCCTTCTCTCTAAAAATAAATAAAATCTTTAAAAAAGTAAATATATATATTAAAAAAGAAAAAGACAAGAAATGACCACTTAAGTGATTGATACTTCTTATCTTTGTGGATTCTGAAGTGGAGGTTTTTGCATAAATTAATACTGCTTATTTGGTCAAGTGAGTCAGCCACCTCAGTGTAGTTCTTTTGAGCATCAGTGAAACCAGGACCTCTGTTTCTCTTTTTGCCACCTAGCAGACAGAGTACATGGCATTAACCAGGAAAGTATGGATTTCTGAGGGACTTGGGCACCTTCAGGATGGGCAGGAGTGCAGCCTGAAGAAGGGAGGCACACCTTTATGTAGGACCGACTTGCAGCACCTGGAAGCTGGGACACTGGGACACCTGGAAGCATATGTCCCATCATATGTTTGATTTGCCCACAATCATTTAATCTGAAGAGTGTTTGGTGGCAGAGTTGGACCTGGAGTACGGCTCTCCTGGTTCTAGTCCCATATTTTCCTACTACTTTACCTGACACTACCATAGAACAGTTCGTTCCTAGGCCCTTTGGGGTTCAGTAACTTTTTCTCACTGCTAGCAATACCTAGGACTTCCATTTATTAAGTAATTAGATACAAACAACTTGCTAAGTATTTTTGTCCTAACAGCCTAGTGGCTGTTTGAGAAAGTAATACACCCAAACTGAAAGAATGTTCTTATTTCATTCTTATGTATCCCCAATTATTTACTATGGGATGCCAGTAATGTTGGGCACTGCTTAGTGTCGCAAACTACAGCTCATTTCCTGTTCTGCATTTATTTTTCCCCTGATAACTGCCTTTTATCTCAGCAGTTGCTGAAAACCCAGCGTGTAAAGATAGGATGTCCTCAAAAGGAATGTAGTGCTTATCTAACGTGAACCTGAACTATCTGAGCCCGTTACTTCCCATGGTGTCGGACAGACCTTGAGTGTGCCGTCACTCTCAAATGTAAAATTCTCTGCGGGGCTCTGGTCAGCTTCTGCAGCTTCTCTGGACGCATTAGTGCACAGCAGCCATATTTGGTGCTCTCTTGAGTGCACTACTGTGAATACTCGGGCGTGCATAGCACCAGTTAGTGTATGGGAAGAAACCAGGCATCACGCTCATTGCTCTGCTTTCATTCCATTGCACAGCATTGTGTTCACATCCTTTATTGATGGCTACATGACAGGTAACCATTAGTGTGGTTACTTTGATAAAGCAGGTCTTTCAAATAGTAGAATCTCTGTAATACTTTGTAATGACATGAGGATTGGTCATGAACATCTTTCGAACCACACAGAAGTATACTGGCTACCTCATGCAAAATCTCACGTTTTTCCTTTACCAAGATAAAAGTATCCCAAATTCACTTACCCTTTTTTTGTGTGGTGGCACCTCAACACCTTACTCAGTCCTTCAAAGTAAAGCTGATGTTTAACATTGAGTGAGAAACTTAACTCACCTTCAGTGGATTTTAAAATTATTTTAAAGATTCTATTTATTTATTTTTGCAGAAAGGGGAAGAGAGGGAGAGAAACATCAGTGTGAGAGAGAAACATCAGTTGATCATTTGGTTGCTTCTTGTGCATCGGGGATCAAACCTGCAACCTAGGCATGTGCCCTGACTGAGAATCGAACCAGCAACTTGTTGGTTTACAGGATGACGCCCAACCAACTGAGCCACATCAGTCAGGGCTATTTTTAAAATAAAAGGATTTTGTAGGTATTCTCTTAAATGCATAGGGACCACTATTCTAGAATAGAATGTCTGGGAGACAGTTAAACTCCCAGCCAATGGTTCTCAAGCTCTGCCTTGTTGGGCCCCAGGGATTCCATTAAAGTCCCTCCAGGGCATTGTAGGGAGTGAAAACTAGTGCTCTGGTGGGTGGTCCCTGCTGAATCCTGTTTGCATCAGCATAGCTTTATTATTAGCTTAACATTTTCTTTTGCTTTGGTGTTGCATATAATACTTGCTTAAAATAAATCTATTGCAAATATTTTTCAAGTTAAGTTTTGAGGCTGCTGTTTCAGACACTTAATAGTACTGGGTAGCCCAAAAAGTCTGTTACTTTTTTTTTCTGTATGATGGCTGTAGTAGTGCTTAGTTGTCTTTAACTTCATTTGAAACAATTTTATTAGATTGTATTGTAATAACTGTCATAACAGTGTGCATTAAAAAATACTTATCATCAATACAAAATTGGTGAATTTTTGTGCAGCCCTTTTAATATTGAATATGGGAGAAAATATGCATCATTTTTAGTGTATTATGCTTTATTATTTCAAGAAAGGTAAACATTCAACTGAAATGCAAAAAAAGATTTGTGTAGTGTATGGAGGAGGTGTTGTGACTGATTGAACATGTCAGAAGTGGTTTGTGAAGCTTCTTGGTACTACTGGCATTTTTCCCAAATAATGCTTAGCTGTAGGGCCCACTGGAAGCCAATAGCGGGGGAGATAGGAAATAGCTGACAAATTCAGAATATCCAAATCAATAGAAATTTTTGGTGGAAATGAAAATTGTGTCTTTTGTTCTATGGAAAAAGCGTAACAGACTTCTTGGCTAACCCAACACTTGTTTATTGTAGCAAATGCGTTACGGGGTTTTTACTGCGATGGGGATCCTGCTGAGCTCTGCTCAAACCCAGCAGAAAGCTCCAGATTCTTTCATGAAAGTGAATTAAAAAATTTTTTACCTGCCTTCTCTTTCCAGACGGACAGATACTTTTCCTACTTAATGATTGAAAGGTCTACCTCTTTTGTCAATCCTTCTCCAGTGATTGGAAGAGGTGGAACAGATTGCAAATTCGCAGGTTCCCTGACTACATACCCTTTACTTCCCACATAATAAGCACCTTAGTCCTTTGTACAGGAGTCTTGTTGCTCAGTGCTTGTGCATATGTATAATTAGTATCTGCACCTGGATCACCTTGTACCCTGAAACTGTGGGGGTCTCAGTTGTTAAACTCTCTTTGTGTTTGTACTGAGCCTGGTGTTGCTCTGACATACTGAGCAAATACATATGACAAAGCACACTGGGTTACCTCCTACACCCTGCTGTCTTCTGCCATCATAAGTAATCCAGTCAAGTTCTAGAAGCTTTTTGCTGGGACCACATTAGCCTATTCCTGCATAGTCACTTTTCTGTGTCAGTGCTGTACACTCAGTTTGTGTAAAAAGTTCACATCAAGAAACAACCGTGAAATAAAACTGCTTTTGTTTGCTCTAAAACCTTCTAATGAAGAATAATTACTGTCTGTTAATATTGGTTAATTTCCCCTAACATGAGGAGTGTTAGGGAGAGATTTTAAAAGTGTATATCTTTAGGGAAAAACTAGCTTACTAGAAAAACTAGTGAGCTTCTTCCTTTTAATAACAGTTCTGAATAGTTATCACACTTCCTTTTCTGCTTATGTTGCGGAAAGCTCAAAGCTAACTTCACTGATCAGTGAGAGCAGCTATATTAATTCTGTGTGGTGAAGGGGAGTAAGGAATTGGGGAGAGAGATGTTCCTGGGTGGGGTTGCTCTGTTAGGTGTATGTAGTCCCATTACAACACCTGTACTCATAAGGTTAGCATTAACCACCCTGAGTTTTATTACCTTTGTTTGTGAAAGGAGGATAAGGAATCTGCCCAGGACTCTGTTCCTGGTGGGTGGTAAAGCTTGAATTTAAACTTCACTTTTTCCTTGAAGAAACGACATTTTCTTTGCTTCATATTGTCTCGCAGTGGGTACATTAGTTTCTTCCTCCCTCCCATGTCCCTAATTTTCTATTTCATGAAACGATTTACATATTTGTACTCTTGAAAGACTTAAAAATCTCTTTTAGAAAAAGTTGGGAGATAGATATGGTCTGTTCAGAAAGTATCCAGCCACATAATATGAAAAATAGAGACATTTATTGAAGAAGATACAAGATACAAGAAACATTGTACATGGAAAGATGATGCCTCAGTCCCCTTCAAAGTAGGCACTTTGGGACCTCACCCAGTTCTCCCAGTCACCATCAGCTGCCCCATTGTATTTTCCTGAATCTCATTGATGGTCTGCCTGAAATCTCTTTTCATTCAAAGGTGATTTTACTTTTGGGAAAAGCTAGAAGTCATGGGGTACCAAATCTGGGCTGTAGGGTGGCTGAGTCACCTGGGTGAATCAATATTTTGCAAAAAAACTCTGCATGAGATGCAATGCATAAGCAGGCATGTTATTATGATGAAGCTGCCAATCACTAGCAGCCCATAGCTGTGGCACTCTAAATTATTAAATAGTTTCTACAGGGGAATGTTTAAGCTTAACACAAAATTTGACGCAGATTCATTATTCTACTTGCTCAGTCATTTTGAATGTGACAGCCACACAGTACATGTGCTCACTCAATGGCACCTACTACCCCCACTGATTAGTATAGTGAAGTCATCATTGTTCACACATGTGCATTTCATCTCACTCTCCTCGACTGCCAGGTTACATTAATGTGGTGCAAACGTTTCTTGTTATATTAACAATGGTTAGACTTTTTCCCAACAGACATCATATCTCACTGAAGATGCCGTTAGCATGGAAGGGCAGCAGTTGAGGAGGAGGGAAGCATTCAGTAGGGTCTTAGAGAATCAAATTCCAAGTCTTGATAGGCTCTAGGAAAACTGAATACAATGGATTTTTCAGATATGCCCTTGGAAATAGTACCTAGTGACCAATGACTTATTGCGCTATCACTAAAAAAACTTGGAAGATTTCACTTAAAGTCAGGAAGGAAAATTTTACCTTGAGAAGTTTTCAGATGTTGACAAAATTTGTGAAAATTTATCTTCCGAACAGCATTTTAATACTGAAAATATTTTTCTTGAGGTCAGTTGTATCAATTTCTACTCAAGTAAATCACACACTGCAGTTCTTTTTACTTCTTAAAAATGAGTTGACCTACAGATGGATGTGATCTGTATATAAAGAATTTTAAAGAATCCACAAAAACTATTAGAGCTAATAAATGAATTTGGCAAGATAACAGTATATGTAGGTTCTGGGAGTTAGGGCCAAGATGGAGGTATAGGTAGATAGATATACATTGCATTCTGGCACAACCAAAAGAAGGACAACAACAAATTTAAAAACAAAAAACAACCAGAACTGCCAGAAAATGGAACTGTATGGAAGTCTGACAACCAAAGAGTTAAAGAAGAAACATTTATCTAGACGGGTAGGAGGGGCAGAGATGGGCAGCCAGGGTGGAGAGGGTGCACAGTATGGCGGCAGCTGGACCAGGTGGTTCCACATTTGTGTGTGGATAAACCAGGAGAAAGAACTGGGGAGCAAGACAGACCATGCAATCCAGGATTCCAGGGCAGGGAAATAAAGCATCAAAACATCTGACTATAAAAATCTGTGGGGGCTGTGGCAGTGGGAGAAACAGCGAGCCTCACAGGAGAGTTCATTGGAGAGACCCACAGGGTCCAGCAACACACAAAAACCCACCCACCCGGAATCAGCACCAGAAAGCCCCAGTGTGCTTGTGGGTAGCGGGGGAAGTGACTTGAAAGCTGGCCCAGATCCGAGCAAGCAACATTGTTCCATCTCTGACCCCTCTTCCACATACAGCACCATAATGTAGTGACCTGGGTTACCCTGCCCTGGTGAATACCTAAGGCTCTATCCCTTACAATATAACAGGTACACTGAGAAAAGTAAATATGGCCCAAATGAAAAAACACATCAAAGCTCCAAAAATAGAACTAAGTGATGAAGAGATAGCCAACCTATCAGATGCAAGAGTTCAAAACACTAATAATCAGAATGCTCACAGAAGTGGTTGAGTATGGTCACAAAATAGAGGAAAAAGTGAAGGCTATGCAGAATAAAGGAAAATGATCAGGGAACAACAGTGAAGGGAAGGGAACTGGGACTCAAATCAGTGGTTTGGAGAAGAAGAAACAAATACACTTTCAGCTGGAACAGAATGAAGAAACAAGAATTCCAAAAAAAAGAGAGCCTTAGGAACCTCTGGGACAACTTTAAATGTTCCAACATCTGTATCATAGGGGTGCCAGAAAGAGAAGAGGAAGAGCAAGAAGTTGAAAACTAATTTGAAAACACAATGAAGGAGAACTTCCCTAATCTGGAAAAGGAAATAGACTTCCAGGAAGTCTGGGAAGCTCAGAGAGTCCCAAAGAAGTTGAACCTAAGGAAGCACACACCAAGGCACATCATAATTATTTTAGCCAAGATTAAAGATAAGGAGAGAATCTTAAAAGCAGCAGGAGAAAAGGAGACAGTTACTTACAAAGGAGTTCCCATCAGACTATAAGCTGATTTCTCAAAAGAACCGTTGCAGGCAAGAAGGAGCTGGAAAGAAGTATTCAAAGTCATGAAAGGCAAGGACTTACATCCAAGATGACTCTATCCAGCAAAGCTTTCATTTGGAATGGGAGGGAGATAAAATGCTTCCCAGATAAGGTCAAGTTAAAGGAGTTCATCATCACCAAGCCCTTATTATGTGAAATGTTAAAGGGACTTATCTAAGAAAAAGATGATGATCAAAAATCCGAACACTAAAATGACAACAGACTCACAATTATCAACAACTGAACCTAAATAAAACAAAAACAAACTAAGCAAACAACTAGAACAGGAACAGAATCACAGAAATGTAGATCACATGGAGGGTTATCAGCAAGGAGGGGGGAGAATGGGGCAAAAGGTACAGGGAATAAGAAGCATAAATGGTACATACAAAATAGGGGGAGGTTAAGAATAGTATAGACATGGAGAAGCAAAGGAACTTATATGTACGACCCATGGACATAAACGAAGGGGGGGCAGGGATGCTGGTGGGATGGGGTATGCAGGGCAGAGGGGAATAAAGGGGAGAGAAAAATGAGAAAACTCAAAATATATTTTTAAAAAAGATTATAGTATATAAAATTAGTATACAAAAATTAGTTGTATTTCTATATACTAGCTTTGAGCAATCAAGCAATTAAATTAATAAAAAAATTAATTTATGGAGCACCAAAAATAATAAAATAGGAATAAATTGAATAGAAATGTATAATATACACACTGCAGAGTACAAAACATTGTTGAAATTAAAGAAGACCTTAATAAATGGAAAGACACCTTTTGTTTACAGACTGGAGGACTTTATATTATTAAGATAGCAGTACTTCCCAAGTTGATCTACAGAATCAGTTCAGCCCTGTTAAAATCTTATTGGGCTTCTTTGCAGGAATTCATGAGTTGGTCTTAAAATTCATATTGAAATATCACAGATCCAGAATTGCCAATGCAGTCTTAAGCAAGAACAGCCAAATTGGAGGACTCACACGTGCAAATTTTAAAACTTAACTGCAAAGCTACAATAATCAAGACTGTGTGGTTCTGACATAAGGGCAGATGCACAGATCAGTGGAATAGAATTGGAAATTTAGAAATAAGCCCTTGCATTTATGGTGAACTAATTTTAACAAGAGTATTACATAATTCAATGAGGAAAACCTTTTTAAATGCTTTTGGGGCAACTGAATATCCATCTGCATATAAAAGAATGATGTTACACTTCTACTTCACACTACATACAAAAAGTAAGTATGTGGAGCAAAGACTGAAATGTAAGAGCTAAAACTCTCGTAAGAAAACGGGTAAATCTTCATGACATTGAATTAGGCCTTGGTTTCTTAGATACAACATTAAAAACCCAGAAAAGTAGATAAATTGGACTTTAGCAAAATTAAAGACTTCTGTGCATCAGAGGACACCATCAAGAAAGTAAAAAGAAGTGAATATTTTCTCCTACAGGTGGGAGAAATTTGAAAATCATATCTCATGTAAGGGCAAAATCACAATCGTATACCCCTTTACATCCACTGGGTGACTGCAATCAAAACGATGAATAAAAACAAACGGTGAGGATGTGGAGAAACTGAGCCCTGACACGCTGTTGGTGGGAATGTGAAACAATAGGCCCCTTTTTGAGGGGGCAGGTATTCCTCAAAACGTTGGACATAGTTACCATGTGATCCAGCAGTTTCACTGCTAGTTATATATACCCAAGAGGATTGAAAACTCGTCTACGCTAAAGCTTATGCACACGTGTTCCTAGTAGCGTTATTAATAATACTCAAAAGGTGAAAACAACCCAGATTTTTATCAGTCGATGAACTGATAAACAAAATATGGTACGGCATTTCCATATGATGGAGTTTTATTCAGCCATAAAATGTAATGAGGTACTGATGCATGCTGCAACACAGATGAACCTTGAAAACATGCTAAGTAAAAGAAGCCAGGCAGAAAAGGCCACATATTGTATGATTCCATTTATATGACATGTCCAATGTAAGCAAACCCTTAGAGACAGAAATTAGACTAGTGGTTGGCAGCAGCTGGGGAGGAGGGGAGGGGCAGTATAAGGAGTGACTTCCGAGAGGCACAAAGCTTATTTTTGGATGATGACAATTTTCTGGAATTTGGTAGTGGTTCTGTTTGCGCAATCTTAGGCATGTACTAAAACCCATTGAATTGTATACATTAAAAGGTGAATTTTATACTATGTGACATAGAGCTCAATGAATAAAAGAAAAGGATGGGCCTCAGGCATACTTGAAGCCTGGTGCTGAAGGATGATACTGTACCTGGGAAACTGACCTAGTTTATTCGCACTGGAAAAACTATTGTACCCTTATGAGGAATTCTTTGAGGTCGTTTTGTCTGTTACTCACACGTGGTGACCAGGCAGGTACGCGCAGCCAAAGCCTCTAGAATGTTCGGGTGTTGTGGCGTGGGAGTGAAGGTCGGGAGGGTACAAAGCCCGTGGGGACACGTGGGGACTTTTGAGGTCAGGGAAGCCTCTGCTTTGCTTTGGGAGCATGCTGCTTTGTCTTTACCTTGTCTGTTTGTCTCCATGAGATTCCAGATCCTTGGCAATAAAAGAAACTAATATCTTTAAAAAAATAAGTTAACCTAAATATATCTAAACATCTTTACTCTGTTTAATGAAAGTTTTTTCTTAAAAAACATAGCCTATTTTAAAGGAAAAGAAGTATACATAATGGACAGGCATAGTACCCAAAACATAATTGTCAGTCACTAAATGGTTATTTTCAATAAACATTTAATTATGACAGTTTGCTAATAGAAGTAGAGCCAGTAGATAGCCCTGGGTTCTCTGGCAGATTGAAGTAGAGCACGTGGGTCTGACTTTGTGACTGCTACCCTAGGGGATGGTGACCTTAATTTCAGCAGGCTTGAACTAGTGAGCCACGTGGCTCCTGCTAATAAGGCCTCCTGCAAGGCTGCTTACCCGTAATGTATTAGTGTGTGCTGCCTCAGAGGAATAAATCTTATTTTTGAAAACTGTTACCACATTTAATGCTCTTTTGTGAGGCCTTGGAGTTTCTATAAAATGTGTATTGTTTCAAAAACAAAATTTTTAGAAAAATATCTGGAACAAAGGCACCATAAGGAAATATGTAACCTGAGATTTCTTAAATAATAATTTCATTTCTAAAAAGCAGAAATCAGTGAGTGCTTAAGCAGTTCCCCCTATCTCCATCAATATTGTTTCCCCCAAATATTATTGCCATAAATCATGTAGAGTTTTTATTTTAATGGTTTTATAGTGTACTGCCATTTGTTTTCTTGGGCTACCTTAATTTGTTTTATTTTTTACTTTCTTAATGATTTTGGCCACCAAAATGAAAAAAAAAAAATCCAAGAGGATTAAAAATCTTTTTTTTTTAATAGTAGAGAACAGATGTAAATTCTTTAAAGTAACCACTCACCCAGTCCCTGAAATAGAACCCTAAAAATACAGTTGGCCTACATTCTGACTTACAAAAGAGTGTAACTTTTGTCCCTGCCATCATGAACTGTGTAAAACTTCATGCGTTAGTGTGCTTAGCAGAAAGACTCCAACACTTTTCCAGCAGGGCCTGTTAGGCTTTGTTTTAACCCCACCTGGTGGGAGAGAAGGTGGGAGTGACAATGAGAATAGAAAATCATGTCTTTTTGTGGGAGGAGGATGAGGTCATGCCAACAACACTGCATAGATATTTAATTGGCCAGAAATTAAAACCAAAGGGTAAAACAACTGTTAATAGGGGAATGTTTAAAAACATTCAGGTGAGTGTAGATGGTGAGATTTTATGCAATTTTAAGAAACATACTAGTATGTACAGGTAAGTGAGACAAATCTGTTAAGGGAGGAAAGCAAAATGTCAGGGATGTATAGGATGCTACCTTTTATGTGAAGAAAAGGAGAGTGAGACTATATATTCATGCTTGCCTGTCTTTACATCAAAGAAAACTCTTGGGTGAATGCAGACGTAACTAACAAAAATGTGATTTCCTGTGAGAAGGGTCTCAGTGGTGGGAAACCAGATAGATGGGGGACAAAGATGGGAGAAAAACTTATTACTGAATACTTTGTTTTATATATGTATTGATGTATTACCTAATCACAAAGTTGACTTAGAGATTGCAGAAGATAGTGATTAAAAATGCAGATTCCTTTCCTGGCCCATATAGCTCAGATGGGTGGAGTGTTGACTCATAGACCAAAGGGACATGGGCACATACCCAGGTTTTGGATTTAACCCCTGGTTGGGGTGCATATAAGAAGCAGCCAATCGGTGTGTCTTTCACATTGATATTTCTCTCTCTGTCTCTGTCTCTGTCTCTCTCTCTTTCTCTGCCTCTCCCACCCTCCCATTTTCTTTAAAAGCAATGAAAGGAAATGTCCTTGGGTGAGGATAAAAAATTAAAAAATGCAGATTCCTAAGAGAGTCCTGGCATTGCCACTCACCAGTTGTGAGACCTTGTTCAAGTTCCCTCTCTCTGCCTTAGTTTTCTCGTCCGTAAAGTTAATTCTTGTGAAGCACCTACAACGTGTTGTGTAGTAAGCTGCTGATATCATTATTAGTGGGAATATTAAAGATCAGTAATTCTCATATTATACCTCAAGTGTCTAATTTTTGTCACATTTGTAAAAGTGTTAGAAATACCCATCACTTTTCTTTTGTCCATATGATGTCGTGTAACTGAAGTGGCTGCTAAATGCACGTGAAGTTTGGGTTGTCTAGTTTCTTTGGGCCTCCGAAGCGGACAGAGTTGGGTTCACATCTCCCACTCCAACACGTCTCAGCACCATGCTCTTTTTCAGGTGCTCCAAGAGGTGCAAAGATATTTGTATTGAGTTGGCTGGGCTTCTTTGTTGGGCAGGGGCAGGGGGCACTGTAGTGAGGTTTCAGTTGAAGATGCTGTATTCTGAAAGACTAGGAAGGGAGATCATTCATTCATCATTCATTGATTCATTTTTAAATTTATGTCTCTGGTCTAAACCTGCATTCAGGCAGATCCCATTTTATATCAGCTGGTTCTGGAGCAATCTGGAGAACCACATTTTGGAATGGGCTGGTAGAATTCTGCATTTGTTCTGAAACTATCCTAAGCAAGAACTGATGAGCACCGAACCCTTGCTTTTATTTTAGAACCAGTTAAAATGATTCTCTGAACTGGGAATGACTAGTCCATATTATACCAGAGGTTTGGGCTGTATGGGAGGTGGGAATCTGTAGTTAAAGCTGTTCCTTTGCTTTCTCTTCCTTGTCCCTCCCATTGATCTCCAGTTATGGACAATATGTGGTTAGTTAACAGCCGGCCAATGCCAGTGGCTCACTATCTGCAGGGCCTGTTCTTCGACAAGTGTTTTGTAGTGGAGATGACTTCTGTGATTAATAGTATCTTTTAGCAATCTTTTAGAAGACCCTGACTCAAGTACATGCACTTGTAAGGTACCTGACTGCTTAGGAACAGAGGCTGTTTCAAGGAAATAAGGCACAGAGCTAGCTCTGTAAACGTGACTGGAAAATATGTATGCCCTACTTGCCATAGTACATTTGATTATATTCATTGCAGGGGAAATTGGGATACAGTGGTGAAGCATCTCAGCTGAGCAAACCCAGCTCCTTAGTGAGGGACAGCCCAGGATTTGAGCTCAAGCATCTGGCATCTCGCCTCTGAGAAGCAACATGCTCTTTTCAGAGTGGCACTTTTCATCCATGGGTCCATGGTGTGTGATTATGATGTTTGAGTTATTCATTTCAAATAGTTTAAAATTATGGGGAAGCGTTGCCTCAGAAAGGCTATTATTTTATACACGTTAATTTTCTAGTTTTGAAAGGGTACCAAGATGATACTTCTTGTAACACCTGCACCTTCACCTTTTTCCTACTATCTGAAAACAATAGAAACCAAGAGGTTTTGTAGTCAGACCCTTTTTACTGAAGAGGATGTTATATTTGGATGTTAATGTGTAGGAGTGGGAACTATGTGTTTAACAGGATGTTACTACTGAGTTACATATGTCCACAAATATGTTGGCATTTTTACAGTATTTTTACTCAAGTGTTATTTACTTTTAGTAACTGTGGCCTATGCCTTTTACCTTCCAGACAGTATTTAAAGATAATTTTAAAATGTGTATTGCATTTTTAAAATGACATAAACCAACAGAAACTCCACTGCCCTTGCCGTGGTTAAGAAGGTAAGACGTATTCCGGGAGTCCTAGAGAGCAGAGTGCCCCGGTTGCCTCAGGGCAGTGAAGCAGGAGACCCCAGTTTTGACTTTCATCCAGATTTGAACTGTGGCTTTGGCACTTTCTAATGGACCTCACACAAAGCCTCACATTCCTAATCCTGTTATCCTAGTGTTGGATTGTTACTAATTACAAGATGGTGTGTGTGAGGAGCCCTGCTCAGCACCACCTGCCAGAGGCAGCAGACAGCTGTCCACCAGCCATAGTCTGCGTGTTTCAGGCAGGAGGCTCACTCAGCACACCCAGCACTGAGGCCCGTAAAACTGTTTTCTAACATGCCTTTGATGAGGCCCACTGTGGAAAGGAGAACTTTACTCCTTGTTTGAAGCAAAGAAGAACTTCTTGCTTCTTGTATTAGTGGATGTCTTTAGTGTGTCAAAATAGGTATGAAAATAATGTATAAAAATGACAGTTCTACCAGTGAGTTTTAAAATATCATTGTGAAAGTAGCCAAATGAGTACTACCTCCCAATAAAATTGGCTAGGGATGACGTGAAAACTTAAAACGGAAAACAAAGCCCGTTGTTTTGAAATCTTGACTTTTAAAATGACTTTTAAAATATTACTTATTACCCTTATCAACTAATTGCTTTTGGAAGCAATCGTTATTTCTTTTGTGTAAAACTTGGCCCAGATAAAGTAGAGCTAGGTAGCTCCAGCTTTCCACCTGGTTACATTTTATTTGGAGAATGTTGTTAAAGTCATAATTACTTATTAGCAGGGATTTTTATTTTTCAGAAATAATATATTCTAAAGAGTTTCATTTGTTTGCTTTGAGAAAACTTTTTCAGTTTTCTAAAATTGGAGGAGATACAGAATTTGTGCATGTCATAGTATAGTTCAAATACATTTTTAAGCAAATGGGCTCTAAGTATGCAGATACACTGTTCATGCAATCAAGCTTACATTTTCCAGTGTTTTGAAACCAGCTTTGTTAGTACTCACGATTCTGGTTTGTATGTTGAAAGGAGAATAGAGGATTAAGGGAGATTAGAGTGTTGGGATAATACCTGACTCCTGTGTTCTGACACAGAAATTCTCCAAATCTGGATGTTACTATGGTAATATTAGCAAAAACTTGAGTTTTCAGTCGGTGTAGAGCTCAGTACACTGCCTGTTGGAGTAACAAACAGATCGCTCTTCTTCTCTGTGCTAGTGTTGACGTCACTTGGGATGCTGAGGTTTCTGGTGATTCAGAATTGCCACCCAGTTAATCAGTGTCTGGGGAGGACATCTGCCTCTGTTCACGGCCTTCCTAATAGGTGTAGACTACACTGGAGAGGCAGTAGAATATGCTGAAAAGAGTGCCATTCAGGGGTTTAATAGAAGTAAAAGCAACATCACTATAGCTACAGTTATTGAGTCAGGCTTGTGGTCCAGGCATCATGTGAGGTACTTTATTGCATTTTCCCTAATGCATTTAAATGGCAGTTGTTTCCATAGAGCTCCTGCCACTGGCTCTGTGAGTTTATGATTTAAGTAGAGCACTTGGGCTCTGGGCTGAGGTGCCCACTGCTTTCAAACAGGAATGGTCTTTCCCTGGTGTTTGGAAGAAGAGCTCTGAGCTCCGTGACATTAAAGGCGTTACTGCTTTTTCATGGTAACGGTAAATTTTTCACTTTTTGAAGTCTAGGAGCACATACGCTGCTCTTGTCTTGGTCGTGGGAGTCGTACTCTTTCAGTGGCTACTAGTGAGTTATTTTTACGTATCAAATGAAGGAGATAATTTGAATGAGGGTGCCTTACAGTGATGATACTACGCTTTTTCTTTTAAAATTAATATCTGGGAGGTGAAGATTATGTTGTTTTTAATGGGAATAGGGATGGGATGGTGGTGAAAGTTTTCCCCTGGGAAACGACATACAGGTTTATCAAGAATTGCACTTTAGAGTGTGTGTGTTATGTGGAGGGGGAGTAGGAAGAATCTCAGGAATTTTCCTTATACCTTTTTCTTCTGTTCATTCCTAGTCTTTATAACCTGGCTTCACTGGAACTGAGAGAGAATCTTCTTACATATCTTCCTGAGTGAGTCTCTGGGGGAAATAAGAGGGAATTTCGTACCAAATGAATTTCTTCAAGCATTTAAAAATATATACTACAATATTTTGTCAAAAAGAGATTCTATATCTCATGGAAAGTTTGGGAGCTGCCAGCCTTCTCTTAATGGTTCTTCCTATGCAGTATTAATACAATCCTAATTAATCTTATTTTTGGAAACTAGTTTTAAGTGAGGAACATACATTGCTTGGCAGTTCTAAGTAATCTCTAAGAGCACTTTTTTTTTTAAATAGCTCTCTTACCCAGCTACGGAGACTAGAAGAACTTGATTTAGGAAACAATGAAATATATAATTTGGTAAGTCCATATTGAAGAGTGGTTTGAATTTAACTGTTTCCTTAAGTTATGCACACAGAATATCCTGAGGGAGATCAGTAGGGCTGCTCACAAACCAGAACGCCTGAATATGTAGGCTGGCGTGATTGAAGAGTGTGCCCCGGTGAGCACGGACTGAGAGCTGTGGTTCGGGGTGCGGAGGGTCGGGGGGAGAGGTGAGGAGTGTAACTGGAAATGACTGGTGTTCTCGAAGGGTGTTGGTGCCTTTAGGAAGGGGGCTTGTATTGGGGGGATGCCAACAAACATCCTAAATGATACCCAATAATTAACTGTTGAAATAGGGTTCTTTCTTTCTTAATGGAAGATGACAAGTTGGATTTTTGTTACCATAACTTTATTATTATTTTTTGTTTGTTTGTTTTAGCCAGAATCAATTGGAGCTCTCTTACATCTAAAGGATCTCTGGTTGGATGGAAATCAACTGTCAGAATTACCTCAGGTAAGTGGTAACTTCCCATTTTCTTTCCCAAAACATGAAACAGTAGACACTACCACCCTCATGTGTCCCCTGTTTCTATATGAGATTTTCTATAAAATGAATCTTGTCAACCAAAAATATATTGACCATCCATCATGTTCTGTGACCATAGGAAAATTGAAAGTCTCAACTCACTATTTCTAAAGATAGTAAATATATCCTTTAGTTTGTGAAGTCTTAATCCTTGCTACTCATATGATTTACTTCAAGACCAGTACATTTATAAATTACCCCAACCCCTGAATCTTTTTTTTTTAGTGTATTTTATTGATTGTGCTATTACAGTTATCCCAATTTTTCCCCCTTTGTCTCTCTGCCCGGGACCTGCTTCCTTCCAGCAATGCTCCCCACCTTAGTTCATGTCCATGCATCATGCATATAATTTCTTTGGTTTCTCCATTTCCTGTACTTTTGTTAATATTCCCCTATTTTATACCTACCAATTATACTTCTTATTCCCTGTACCTTTTCTCTCATTCTCCCCACTTGCCCTTTCCGCTGATAACCCTCCATGTGATCTCCACATTTATGACTCTGTTCCTGTTCTAGTTTTTTGCTTAGTTTGTTCCCATTTTTATTTTTGTTTTTTAGACTCAGTTGTTGATAGTTATGTTTGTTATCATTTTAATGTTCACACTTTTGATCTTCTTTTTCTTAAATAAGTCACCTTAACATTTCATGTAATAATGCCTTGGTGATGATGAACTCCTTTAGCCTTGTCTGGGAAGCACTTTATCTATCCTTCAATTCTAAATGAGAGCTCTGCTGGGTAGAGTAATATAGATTATAGGTCCTTGCTTTTCATCACTTTGAATACTTCTTTCCAGTCCCTTCTTGCCTGTAAGTTTTCTTTTGAGAAATCAGCTGACAGTCTTATGGGAACTCTTTTGTAGGTAACTCTCTCTTTTTCTGTTGCTGCTTTTAAGATTTTCTCATTATTTTTAACCTTTGGCATTTTAATTATGATGTGTCTTGGTGTGGTCCTCTTTGGGTCCAACTTATTTGGGATTCTGTGCTTCCTGGACTTGTGTCTGTTTCCTTGGCCAGATTGCGGAAGTTTTCCTTAATTATTTTTTCAAATAAGTTTTTAATTTCTTGTTCTTCCACGTCTCCTTCTGGCACCCCTATGATTCAGATGTTGGCATTTTTGGAGATATCCCAGAGTCTTCTTATTCTCTCCTCATTTTTTTTTTTTTTTTGAATTTTTATTTCTTCATTCTGTTCTGGTTGACTGTTTATTTCTTTTTGTTCCCGGCTTCCTTCCCTTCACTGTTGGTTCCTTTTGTATTTTTCTTTATTTCACTTCCTGTAGCCTCCATTTCTTCTCTTATGCTTTTGCAGTACTCAATGAGTTCTCCGAGCATCCTTATCACAAGTGTTTTGAACTCTGCATCTGATAGGTTGGCTATCTCCATTTCGTTTAGTTCTTTTTCTACGGTTTTTTTCTCTTCTTTCATTTGGGGCATATTTCTTCATCTCCTCAATTTGGCAGCCTCCCTGAGTTTGTTTCTGTGTATTAAGTAGAGATGCTTTGACTCCATTTCAGCGCATTGGGTAAGTTGTGTGGGGTGCAACTTTAGGTATCTGGCAGGGCAAGGCAACCAGCTTCACTGCCTTGTGGCTCTGTATGTGAGGGAGGGGTTGGAGAGGGAACAGTGCTGCTGCCTGGTTTCTGGAGGCTTGTTTGGCACTCACCCTATTTCCAGTCACTTCAACCACTTCCTGTGTGTGACTGGCATCCCCCTAGGTATTGCCCTGGTGTTGGTTTCCAGAGTGAGTGGGTTTGTGTCCATTTTAGGACCATGCAGGCCCTTTAAAAAGACTCTCCTGAGAGACTGGCATTTTCTTCTGCCACCCCAACCCTCACTGGTTTTTACAGCCAGAAGTTATGAAGCTTTATTTTCCTGGCGCTGGAACCATTGGTTGTGTGGTCTGGCCTGGAGCTGGGATCACTCTCTCCCTGGGTATCCTTCCCAACTTTTATCTATCACACGTGAATGTGGGACCGTCCATTCCTCCGACTGCCCCTGCCTTGCTGCTAGGGCACCACATTCTCTCTTCCCCAGCTTCCTGTCTCTTCCCTCCTACCCATCTGGATGAATATGGCTTCTTTAAGTCATTGGTTGTTGACTTCCATACAGTTTGATTTTCTGGCAGTTCTGGGTGTTTTTTGTTTTGAGGTTATTTATGATGCTTCTTAGTGTTGTTTAGGGAGGTTAAGTGTGTCTACGTACACCTCCATCTTGACTGGAATACCCCCCAGGACCCCTGATTCTGATGGTATACATTTCTGCCACTCTTTGTGATGTGCCTTTTGGCATAATTTTGATCACATTTTGCCTTGTAATCATTGCTATAGCGGGAATGTCATGGTGTTTAGGTGTTCTCTACTGTTACCAAGTATGAGAACCATGTTCCAAATAAAATAAAGTCTTGTATAGACTTCTGGATACATTGTCATCTTGTGGTGTCCCAGTACAGGCCTGCCTTCTGGTTAGTTGAGAGAGAAAAACTTAAGTAAGCAAACAAATAAACAGCAACAAATGGGCATTTTCCTCCTATTTTTTTCTATTACTGAATTTTATTCTTTGGAGTATAGTATAGCCAGTCTTAAAAATCAGGGTAGATTTCATGATGGTCTGACTGCTGTTTGAAGGTAATTCTGATGCTGTGTTTGCTCAGCAGTGAAAGCCAGCTGTGACAGGCCATGCACTCTAGGTGGGGAATGCTGTGTGAACACAGGGAGATCTTGACACTAGAAAGAAGTTCCCCAGTAAAGATTTAATTGTTGTAGTGATAGCACTGGGATTTCCATGACAGCACCTACAGCTAAGGGAACTAGGAACTAAATTGATTCTGTCTGAGGTCTTGGCTGAATTTGTGAAAAGGAAAGGGCAACTGATGTGGTTTAGGATTTGATTAATACTTAGATTGCTCTAGAAAAATATGAGAAATCCTGATTGAGAGAATTCTAGTTACTTCAGGGACAAAGGATGACAACCCCCCCCCCCCAGGAAATTGTCAGGAAAGTAGTACAATATCAGTTATTAGACATAATAGGGGGAGAGTATATGTGCATAGAGATGTGCATAAATGATTATGTGCACAGTGCCACATCTAAACACAAAGAAATTAAAAGACCAGTGATTGGGTTGTTTAAACATCTTGGCTGGTAGACCAAGTGGTCCTACTTTTGTGTGCGGATAAACAGGAGGAACAACTGAGGAGTGAGAGAGACTGTGCAACCCAGGGTTCCAGTGTGGGGAAATAAAGCCTCAAAACCTCTAGTGGTAAAACTAGTGAGGGTTGTGGTGGTGAGAGAAACTCCCAGCCTCATAGGAGAGTTGGTTGGAAAGACTCACAGGATTCTAGAAAATACACAAACCCACCCACCCAGGAATTAGCACCAGAGGGGCCCAATTTGCTTGTGAGTAGTGGGGGAATTGACTGCAAGCTGGCCCAGAGCCTAGCAAGCAGCATTATTCCCTCTTGAACCCCACACTGACATACAGCACCACAACTCAGAGAAGTGGGTAGCCCTGCCCTGTCAAATACTTAAGGCTCTGCCCCTTACAATGCACCAAGAAAAAGAAATATGGCCCAAATGAAAGAACAGATCAAAGCTCCAAAAATAGAGCCAAGTGATGAGATAGCCAACATATAAGATGCAGAGTTCAAAACACTGCTAATCAGGATGCTCACAGAAATGGTTGAGTGTGAGCGCAAAATAAAGGAGGAAGTGAAGGCTGTGCAAAGTGAAATAAAGGAAAATATATAGGGAACCAACAGTGAAGGAAAGGAAACCGCGACTCAAATCAACGATTTAGGAAAAAGGGAAGAAATAAACATTCAACCAGAACAGAATGAGGAAACAGGAATTCAAAAAAATGAGGAAAGGCTTAGGAATCTCTGGGACAACTTTAAACGTTCCAATATCCAAATTGTAGGGGTGCCAGGAAAAGAGGAAGAGCAAGAAATTGAAAACTAATTTGAAAACATAATGAAGGAGAACGTCCCCAATCTGGCAAAGGAAATAGTCTTTCAGGAAGTCCAGGAAGCTCAGAGAGTCCCAAAGAAGGTGGACCCAAGGAGGAACACACCAAGGCACATCATAATTACATTATTTAAAGATTAAAGATAAGGAGAGAATCTTAAAATCAGCGAGAGGAAAGGAGACAGTTACTTGTAAAGGAGTTCCCATAAGACTGTCAGCTGCTTTCTCAAAAGAAACCTTGCCAGCAAGAAGAGACTAGAAGGAAGTATTCAAAGTCATGAAAGGTGCAAGGACCTACATCCAAGATGACTCTATCCAGCAAAGCTATCATTTGGAATGGAAGGGCAGATAAAGTGCTTCTCAGATAAGGTCAAGTTAAAGGAATTCATCATCACCAAGCCTTTATTATGTGAAATGTTAAAGGGACTTATCTAAGAAAAAATGATGTTCAAAAATATGAAAAGTAAAATGACAACAAACTCACAACTATCAACAACTGAACCTAAGTAAAACAAAAACAAAAAACAAACTAAACAACTAGAATAGGAACAGAATCACAGAAATAGAGATCACATGGATGGTTATCAGCAGGGAGGGTAAGGGGGAGAATGGGGAAATAGGTACAGGGAATAAGAAGCATAATTGGTAGGTACAAAATAGGGGAATGTTAAGAATAGTATAGGAAATGGAGAAGGCAAGGAACTTATATGTATGACCCATGGACATGAACTCAAGGAGGGGAATATTGGTGGGAGTGGGGTTCAGGGTGGAGGGGAATAAAGGAGAGGGAAAAATGAGACAACTGTAATAGTATAATTAATAAAATATGCTTTAAAAAATAAATACCTTCTTTCCTTCTTTGTAGAAATGTTTATTAAATCAGGACTAACTATATCAGACAGTCTCAAGTAGTCAGAATTATTTTTGTGTGTATTAATGACAGAAAGAAAAGGATACAATGATACATTAAAAGGGATTAATGGAAATAGTAGAACAACCTGCCCTGGCTGGCGTAGCTCAGTGGATTGAGCGCGGGCTGCGAACCAGGCATCGCAGGTTCGATTCCCAGTCAGGGCACATGCCTAGGTTGCAGGCCATGTCCCCCAGCAACCGCACATTGATGTTTCTCTCTCTCTCTCTCCCTCTCCCTTCCCTCTCTAAAAGTAAATAAATAAAATCTTAAAAAAAAAGAAAGAAATAGTAGAACAACCTTAGAGGTCTGGCATGAAATTAGTAGAAAGGTAGTCTGATTCCTCTGGTTTCCTCAGGGGCAAGTCATAAGATGCATTTTTGCTAAGAGATAATCTGGACATAATATTTAAATTAGATTACACTAAATATAGATTGAGAAATTTGTACTACTTGAAGAGACACTAGACTTTTTTTGAGTAGAAGGGTGGTTTGATTACATGACTAGAACTAGCTGTGTTTCCAGGTGGGAAATATGGAAGCACGTTTGCAGAACAACCTGGGTAGAGAGAGGCCAAGAGACAGACCTCACAGTCCAGGTGAGAGGGTAATGAGAGTGGGAATTTAATTGAGTGGCAGTGGAATGGAAAAGTGGAAGCAGTTATAGGAGGGAAAATATGCATTTGTGTGAATGGAAGGTGAGTTAATCTTAAACAGGCTGTTAGACTCATTCAGGTACTTGTCCCACTCCGGGGCAGACTGTTGTCCTTAAAAACATTATGCTTTTCTTTTCTCTTGATGTTAAATGTGTCAGTGGGTCTGTATACCCCAGTTTTTCTGGCAAGCAGCTGCATTGATGTTTGTTGTAGCAAGTACTACCTGTCATGGAAGATAAAAAGTAGATGATTTCTCAACAGAGAGAATTGCAGGGTCATCCTGAAGTGTTAGGTGGTTACTAAGTGATGGAGTCCAGACTTGGAGAACTGGATTCCAGCCTTTCCCCCCTGATTGTGTTACTTTAAAGTCATTTGCTCTCTCTCTTGATGCCAATCTCTTCATCTGTTAAAATGACGATTCCTTGCCTGCCCGAAGTTGGAGGACTTGGCATCCCTCCCAGCTCTGTGTCTGTAATTCATACAGCTTCCCATTTTCATTGGAAGACGGTCTGGAAATGTACTCCAGCCTTCACATTGAGAAGAAACATCCTTAGGATGGCTTTAGGATTTGACTGTAAACTGTCACTGTAGCAAAATCCTCTGGGCTATGCCAGGTTTAAGGATGACTTTCTTTTTCTGTGTCACTGATGTAGGAAATAGGAAATCTGAAGAACCTGCTGTGCTTGGATGTCTCTGAAAACAAGTTGGAAAGACTTCCTGAAGAAATCAGTGGCCTGACTTCATTAACAGATTTAGTCATTTCCCAGAACTTACTAGAAACAATTCCTGATGGCATCGGTAAGTATTGAAAATAACTGCTGAGGGGCCCGCTGTTGTCTCGAGCATTTGAAGGACACTGATCCTTTGGTCACCACTCAGGAACTGGGGGTGTGGCTCCTTTAGTTTCCTTGTTGCTTGTTTTTTTGTTTTTTGATTTTAAAGAAGGAATGCAAAAACTACTACAGTTAAGTTTTTCTATGTGCAGGTATTTCCTTCCCCCTGGTTTGGTAGCAATTCTAGGTATTATTACTTACAATTAGGGACCCATACCCACTTCAGCCACACCTTGTCTCAATGATTTCAGCAGGGATTAGCTCAAAGAATAGAATATGTTTTGGGTATATGGGTAATCACTAAGAATTTTCTAGTTGAGCATTCTAAATAGTTTAGGAGAAGTAGCTTTGACCATATGGCATAACCTGGGGAAGTGCTGTTCAAGGTAGCCTGGTGTTCTGGAGTTGAGCCCTTTGAGAATAATCTTTTCTTAACCATTCTCTTCTATTTCCTTTAAAAAATTAGTCGAGACATTTCCTTTACCATAAAGGTACTCAGTCTAGTTTGAGAACATAAACACAGAGAAGGTGTAAACAGACATGGACTGCCAGCTCCACCATAGCATAGCTGCTTAGAAAGTGTAAGAAGCTATATTTAACCGTGTAGTTGTCATAGGATTGCTGTCTTTGACCTTTATTTAACCTTTATTCAGAACATCAAAGGAAGTTTTTTTTTGGAAGATTTTCAGCAGTTGGAGAAGTGTATGACAGGACCAACACTGCCTTTCTGATGTTTGGTTAGGACGGAAGTGCTGACTGATAGTAGCAGCTTGGCAGCAGTATAGTCATTGCCTTTTGGTTAAGGCCGGTTGGAAAAGTGACAGGGATTTTGGCTTGAGGTAGAAATATTCCCTGAGAATCATCTGTAGCATCTGAAAGAAGTTGTAGGAACTGGGGGTGTTTTCTTGCTTGTTGCAATGGGAAGAAATATGAGGCATGAGATGGCCAACTTCAAGCAATTGAACATTTATTTTATCTTCTAGTATAAATGGTGAAATTAAAGGATTGCAAATCTCACTGTGATTTAAGAAAGAGCTCTAAAAGAAGTATTTGTTATGAACTAGTTTGGGCTGCTTGGTGAGGACAGGGGCACCGTGTCACTGAAAGTGCTCCAGGCGAGTCTGCAGGACCACTGGCCACTAGTGGCTGTGAAGGAGACTCCTCTGTTGGGTGGGATGCATCAAGGGTGCAGTTCATTGTGCCCCACAGAGAAGGCTAGTGTGTCTCCTGACAGGACAGGTGGAAACCCTCTGGCCTCAGTGTTAGTAGATTACTGATTATGCTAAATAAAGACTTAGAAGGTTAGTTCTGCTTTGCCTTGTAGGGGCACACTGGTTAATCTTTTCGACATTTCCCTTTCTCCTGCTTTATGTCTCTTTAAGATCGAGGCTGCTTTCTGGTTATCCTGGAAGAGATGTTAGTCCTGCCAGCCAGTCTGAGTAGATAACAAAGGGCATCTGCTCTGTGGGCTGAGTCCCCTGTGTTGTAGTTGAAAATGAGGATCTGAAAGATTCAGGACTTTCTTTGCTCAGTGGGGACTTGCAGGAGGCTGCAGTAAACAGATTCTTCTTTTTCATGGCCTGAAGGCTCACCACTGAGTCCATCTTCCTGCCCTGAGTGTAATAGACTCTTTCTGAAATATGACTTTTCGGAGATTACCATTTTATTGTGTGTATATAGAAATACTTCAGTATAGGAATCTTCACTAAGTCATTTTCATTTATACGTGGTAGAATAAACTGTACTTTATTGTTTTTAGTAAGGAGAATTCTTGGACTAAGATACAAGTCTATCTTCTCTGTACACAAAAATCTCTTATTTTTAAAGATTCATTAAGAGCCAGTTCTGTTTTTCTTTAAATTTCCTGGTTTTGACATGATATTTTTAGGTAGTGACTTTTAAAATGATGTGCTTCTAATTGCTGGCTATTTTTGATGTTCTGAACAAATTATTTTAACTCTGGACCTTTAGTGGTGGAAATGAGAATGATACAGTTTCATTATGAACAGCTGGGTGAGGAAAAATGAATAACTATTTAAAACAAGAAAGAATAGCAGATAGGAAATAACAAAGTGATGATTAGGAAAACGGTTGTAACTAATGAGTTGAAATAATGCTTTTCCAGGAAAACTGAAGAAACTGTCAATCCTGAAGGTGGATCAGAACAGACTAACGCAGTTGCCTGAAACAGTTGGGGACTGTGAAAGCCTCACTGAGTTAGTTCTTACGGAAAACCGACTCCCGGTGAGTGTGGTTTGCACATTCACATGAATACTGATAATGTGATTTCTATATTATAAAGACTTACTAGGGTAGCTTCTACTTACTTGTAATGTGGGTGGACTAAATGGGAGTTTCCTTATGTTAATCTGAAAAGGGGACTTGGGGAGCAAATCCACGTCAGAAAGGTGAAGACGACGCTGTGGAAGCCCCTGTGGGAGTGCGTGCCAGTTGTGGTGCTCACAGTACGGGGACTGCACTGACACCTGTCAGGGTCCCCGGGGAGGTGCTGATGCCTCTGCTGCGGCATCCGAGGACCTCCAGAGGAACTGCTGTTCTCTCTGGGGTCTTTGGCAAATGGAAGGATGGGAGAGAAGGGGAAGAAATGGTGGTTGGCCAGGGAAAGCCTGGGTGGGACTGTGGGGAGGTATGCTTTTTTTGTGGGGAGCCAGAGAGTGGTGTGTGCTGAGCTTGGTTCTGTGATCTCACCCCACCCCAGAAATTGAGGGTGGGGGTGACACAGGCTCCCCACCTTTCCTGGGGTAAAGGCCTGGGCATGTCCCACCTGCTGGGGTAGGTCAGCAGGTTGACCTTCGCACGGCCTGCTGTCCTCCGTTACCACTTCATCGTCTCCTTTTTCTCCTTGGTAATGGTCTTGTAGCCGCTATTGTTTCTCCAGTTTACTTTCCTTTTTGTTGCCTTTATTTTGTCACTTCACTTTTTACCCAAATTTTCCTTATCCTTTCCCTTGTTTTTTTCCATTTCTTCTTTCTTTATCAAAAGAATAAGTGATGCTCTTTAGGTGAAAAAGCAGAAAAAGACAGCAAGAGTTTGTTCAAGGACAGAGAATCAGCAGTGGGGGTTTGGCAGCCTCCCCCCTCAGGCAGCTCAAACTCCTCAGGCAGGTGTGGAAGTGACCAAATTTCTGCCCTAGTTTGTGGTGTTAGGTTTACAAATAGTAATTGTAACAATTTTTAAAGTAACATTCACCCTCGGATTCCTTGAGCATGCTGAGACCCCCATGTTGGCCCTGGCCTTTTCCTCTAGGACCATCCACACCCCAGCCCATGCAGCCCTCGCTCTTCCCCTGGTGTCACAGCGCCCTGCTGAGAGTTTGAGTTCCTGCCCCAGCACTGTGGCTTCCACAGTCAGCCAAGCAGCTATGTCAGTGTGGTTCTCGAAGGTGTAAGCAGGGAAGGGGGAATCTTAAAGAAATTAAATTCTCACTTGAGTTGAAGAACCTTTTATTACCTTTTTACTAGGTGTTTCTCTGTTCCCAGCGAAATGCAAAACATTTTATCTCATATCCCCCAAGTGAAAATTTACAAATATCTGATATTCAGGAAGAAATGTTATTTCTGTTACTGGATGAGATTATATTCTTTATGTTTTTGAAAAGATCGGTTGTACTATGCTATGTTAAAAATTAATAATAAAAATATTATTTTAACAGAACTTACCTAAAAGCATTGGAAAACTTAAGAAGTTGAGCAACTTGAATGCAGACAGAAATAAATTGGTGTCTTTACCCAAAGAGGTACGTGCTTTTAAAAAAAATAATAAAGTAATAATTACCAAGAAATAACACAGAAGGGATCAGAAATGTCAAAGTCTGTTTGAAGACTTATGTGGTGTTTTTAAAGGCATGCATTCCCATCTGTGAGTGCAGAGATGGTTGGAGGAAGTATATCAAAGAGTGATCGTCAGTAACATTGAAGAAAGTAGGCGGGTGTCTTTCCTTTAAGAAAGACAGGGATGGGCATTTTGGGCTTGACCTACAGAGAACTGTGACACAATCGACAGAGATGGGTGATTTGGGAGTTTGGCAGAGGAAATGGATGACTTCCGACTTGATCGAATTTAATGTGAAACTAAACTACCCCATAGCCATTGAAATTATAAAAATGGGTCTTGATGCAACCCTGTTCCTGGGCAGAGATGGACCCTGGACAGTGTCCACATCCAGGAGAGTGAAGGAACTCTTCACAGAAGTGTTCACCTAGAGGAAGGCAAATGGAAAGCACAGCCAGATTTTTAGGATTTTTTCTTGTCAGTGCTTCAAGCAGGAGAAATGAGACAGCCACTGTCCATTGTGGAGAGTAGCTTTGTGGGCTTAGAGGCTAAGTTCTGGCAGGGAGGTTAAAATGCTGACAATGAGAAGTCAATTGCATATTAAACAAGAAGCTGTCTAGTATGTTGTTTAAAAAGAAGGCTTTCTGCTAGGAGCTAAGAGAACTTGATTGGAGTTGGGTAGTGTTGAGCTTTTATTAGCAATAAAAATTCATTATTAGTGAATTTTTATTAGCAACACAGCCTAAAAGTAAGTTTAAGCCACTGTTTTTCCCTCCATCAGATGTTGGTGAGTCCACTCCCCTTTGTCAGGGCCTCACATAAAAAGGTGTGGGGTGGTCTGACATAAACACTGGCCAGGTGCAGTTTCCTTTTTGTTTCTCTATTTTGACACTTTCCAACATCTATCTTGGAATAATTTCAAAGCCACCATTTAACCCACCAGAACTTGAGGGTTCTTACTTTGCTGGGATACTTCTCAGGGTGTCTGAACTTGGCCTGATTTTTTCTTCCCTTTCCTCATCTTGGGGCTCTGACCCCGGTGTTTCAGTCTGCTCCCTGCATTGGACAGCAAGCGCTCCTGAATGGAAGCACGAGGGTGTTTATTAGGTTAGGTCGGCCAAAAAGCCCATTTAATTTTTTCTGAGAAGTAAAAGACACATTTTTCATTTTCAGCAATAACTTTATTGATTTGAATATTTTGAATATGTTGGTTCTTTCCTATATCCTGCCATTGGCTTCTACTAGGTAGAGGCCAAGGGTACTGCTAAACATCTTCCAATGCGTAAAACAGCCCCACAGCAAAGAGTTATTTGGCCATGATACCAGTAGTACTAAGAAACTTCACAAACCACTTTTGACACATTCGATCAGTCATGGTACCTTCTGCATATATTGCACAAATCTTTTTTTGGCATTTCAGTTGTATTTTTACCTTTCCTGAAATAATCAAGCATAATACTCTGAGAATGTTGCGTATCTTCTTCCATCTTCAACGTTAAAATGACTGCACAAAAATTCACCAATTTTGATAAGTTCTTTAAAAGATTTTATTTATTTTTAGACAGGAAGGGAGGGAGAAAGAGAGGGAGAGAAGCATCAGTGTGTGGTTGCCTCTCATATGCCCCCTACTGGGGACCTGGCCTGCAACCCAGGCACATGCCCTGATTGGGAATCAAACAGGTGAGCCTTTGGTTTGCAGACCAGCACTCAATTCACTGAGCCACACCAGCCAGGCCTATACATTTTCGTTTTTTTGTTTTGTTTTGTTTTTTAATGCAAGCTGATATGACAGCTGCCACAATGCAACCTAACAAAATTGTTTTGAATGAAGTTAAAGACAACTAAACACTCCTAGAGCCATCGTATGGGGAAAAAAGTAATGGACCGTTTGTCCAGCTTAATAAATGTGATCATATTCTGACACATCCTTAATCTGAACACTGGCCTCTAAATAAAACTGTTCCCAACTCTTTTCAGTCTACGTTTCAACATAATTGGGACACAACTAAGAGATTCTTCGAATTAAAACATTTTGGTTCTAGGCTCTAGGTGATAAACCAGAACACAGAGCTGAACATTATTCTGAACACTGATTTTACTCTTGTTGAGTAGTACACATAGGTGGGTAATAGATTGGACACAAACACACTCAGAGAAGTAGAAAAGATTTATTACTTTCTTCCTCAGCACCACAGGTGCTTTCATGTATGTTAACTTGTTGAATCCTCACAGCAGCTTTGAGGGTCATGGGGATTTCCTCATGTCACAGATGGGGAAACTGAAGCCAGTGAAGAGCTTTCCTTACCTGGGCTCCTATAGCTAGGAGTCTGTAGAACTGGGCTCCAAAGATGCGTCTCCCCACAGCCAGCTCACTGCCCTTTCCCTGGCCAGTAACAGCGTGGCTGCTCAGCCAACACTGACTCAGCCCAATCTTTTCATCCGTGTGACCTTGCAGTGTGGCAGGACCATAATTTGGTTTTAAAAAAGCCAAATTATCTTTAGTTTGGACATTTTAGAAAATTAATACATTTTAGGAATATTTCAGGGAAAATACCAAAGAGAACATTTTTAAGTATAGTGTTAACAATCCCTGCTTTCACCACCCACCCCCAACTTCCCTTCCTCTCTTTTTTGGTTCTCTCTTTCAAAGGAACACATACATTCCAGACAGGAACTTTAGAATTTTATTTTTGTAAGACTGTCACCATCATTGTAGGGTCAGTCCTCTGTTCACTTCAAGAGACTGAAACCCATACTTCGTGTTTCTTTTTAGAGGGTTATGTCTAGTGCATGCTGTGTGTCTGCATAAAGTTACTAGGGACAGCTTTCCATGATTTCAAAAGTATAAGTATTTCTAGCTTCAAAACATTTCAGTTAGCTATCACATTTTATTCATTTTCTGAGAAATTATGATGGGTTTTCTGGCATCCAGAGTTTGATAAAGGAATGGAGTCTGTGCCTGCTGTGGCAGCTGTCTGGTGAAGTGGAGAATGGTGAGGCTTTGAAGAGCTGTGTCTCCTCTAGCACACCTTCACTCCTACTCACACGCACTGGGCTCCCGGAGTAGGAAGTGCACTGAGCAGCTGTCTCCAGTTCTGCTGTGGGTCACAGCTTGGTAACCCAGCAGAAGTGGTTGAATGCTTGCCTCTGACCGTCGGGGCTGAGCAGCCAAGTTCCCCAGGGCCTCCTGACCTCAAATTGCGTCATGTTGGTCTGGGCTGCACCATCATGCCATGAGTCTGTGCAGTGAATGCGGTAGACCCTCCGGCCCTGTGCGTGTGCGTGTGTGTGCGTGTGGTGGGGGCGGCTTATGCCCAGTGACCACGTGTGTGTGTGCTCGCTCTGTCTCCAACCTTGATACAGTTTGATCAAATGCTGCACTTTCCTGATTGGATTCTTTTCTTTCAGAACTTTACTACTTTCTCTTGAGCAGTTAAGTTGCATGCATGACATACCTCAACAGAAATGCTGACCAATTTAATTTATATGCCAAAAATCCTTAGTTGTATTAATTGCCATTGGTCTTGTGCTGTGTAGTTCTTCCTAGTTTTTGTCTTTTAAAAAATTTGATAGTATTGTATATTATCAATTTTATAGCACAGCTTCTCAGTGTATAGCAGCATTTATTTGCACTTTTTCCCAAATGATTGAGGGGAAAATGTTTGTACTTGTGTGGGTCACAATAATAGATTGTTTGTGTTTTGTGGTGTTATTTGTAGTAAACATTTGCAAATCAATGAATGTCTCTTGTTTTCTTAATTGTTAGCTGCTTGGAAATTTAGAAAAGTCAGGTAAACTTGTTCTCTTGTAAGTATTTTTCAGACCACAGTTGCACCTCTAACTGCCATTTGCTTCATAAATGCATGAAGACCCAAATTGGCTGAATGCTTTGTGTGTACTTCATTGTAAAATATTGGTCATTTTCCTCTAAACTCAGTTTTGTTTTATT
Source organism: Tonatia bakeri (assembly GCA_004024845.1). Lineage (NCBI taxonomy): Eukaryota > Metazoa > Chordata > Mammalia > Chiroptera > Phyllostomidae > Tonatia > Tonatia bakeri. The sequence continues at coordinate 106,363 of PVIA01000731.1, read as the reverse complement.
TTTTAAATGACTGCATGGCCTGGAACCTTTTTTGTTATGCCAGTTTGTTCAGATTATTTTCTCAAGAGAATGCTTTTCTATGAATTACATTTTGAGTTACTCAGAAACTCTCAAAAGGCATAACTTGGCAGCTCATCTGTCTTCACTAAATTCCAGTGTGTGGGCACCATTCTGTCTCTGATGAAAAGGTTAGATCGGCTTTATTTGCTACATGTGGCATGCTTCTGATTTTCAAGCAACTTGTTTGTATCTTTTATTTTTCATCTTGTCGCTTAAGTATGTATACTTCTGGGAAAAGGAGGTTCCCTAAAGATCTCATAACTTTGGCAGAGGGAAGAATGAAGGAGAGACAGTGTTGTGGTGTGACTTGCCGATAGGCGGGGTGTTGGTGCACGTGCGGTCATGGGTGTGATGAAAGACAGCAAGGGCTTCATAATACTCCCCAAACAAATCTTAACTTCGGATAGCCTGGACCTTGAAGAGGTTCTGACTGGAAGAAATTGAGTATATTTCCAAGTTTAGGCCCCAGCCTTTCATCTGCATTAAGTCAAAATGGTAGTGACCCTAACTAACTACGTCACACCTGTCCAGTCCAATGAGACAAATAGTATTTGCAGCTTTACATCAAAGCTTTTCTTCATCAGGTGATCTGTCAGCATTAACTACCCATTAACATTGTCGTGGTATTCAAAAATGTCTCTAGTGATCAAGTATGCATTTTATGGATAGCTTTATGCCTTCTTACTGTAATTTAAAATTATTTTAGTGAATAATTGAGACTATTCCCATTATATTTTAGATGATATATTGTTAAATAAAAGATATAAAATCTAGAAATACTAGAATAAAATATACTTGACCATTGGATTTCAAGATGGAGAAAGCATTCCTAAGCTTGAAAGAGGAAATAAGTCATAAAAGAAATAGTTGATGTATCTGTCTATATAAAAATGAGATTTCTGATCTTTAAGAAGACACAGACAGCCTGGTCGTGGGGGACACTTAAGCATTGCAGACGGATGCAGTCTGTTCTTAACTCTGTTAGAAGTTCTTTCATATCATTGAGAAAAAGATGCTCCCACTGTAGCAAAGTGGACAAAAATAAAAGCAAAGAACTCCCCTTCCCAGTAAGTGACTCTTAGAAGAAAAAACAGAAATGGCTATAAATATGAAAAAATGTTAGCTCCATCTGTATTCACAGAAATGTTCATGGAAGCATTTTGACCTATCAGATTTTTGGGATTTAAAAATGGTAATAAAAATGATACCAAATTTGGGCAAGGCTACAAGGAAGTGCATGTTATTATGGAAGTATAAATTATTACGGCTTCTCTGGTAGGGCATATGACAATAGTATTAAAAACCTAAAAAAAGTGCACACCCCGTGATCCTGCAGTTCCGCTTCTAGGATCTCGATCCTGAGGACACAGTTAGGGACATACACTAAGATTGATGCACGAGACTCCTTCTCACGGTGCACACAGGAGCAGCTCACGGCTGCCGGCACCTGGCAGGCTTGTACTGGGGCCGCTGACACGTGTCAGGCACTGTTAGCTTTCATGCTTATTTTTGTCTAATTTTCGCAACAGTTGTGTGAAGTGTAGGTAAATCATTATCAATATCTAACAAGTTGTGAATCTAAGAGGGGTTAAGTGACTTGCCCATTATATGTGTGTATGTGTGCAAGATTTTTATTCTCCAGTCAACATAAGTTACTTTTTTATAACTAAAAAAGAAGAATGTCATAGCTATTACTGGATATTTTGATGTCAGAGGCCCAACAATTCAGAGTCCCAAAACCATGTGGTTTCCAAAATATTTATGATGTAGGGAACATTTGAATAGTATGCCACAGATCGTGATGTTTTTGAAAAGGCCAAAAATAGTCTTTGGTTTCTAAAATTGCATATCATAATATTTCTGTTTAAATTGTATTTTCACCAGATTTTTGCTTATTGTACATTTTCCTTTTTGCCACTGAAATGTGGGTTTAGTTCTGTTACAAATGATACTGAAGGGAGGATGCTGAGGGAAATGAAACCTCCTTTATACTTAAGACAGGCATTCACACAGGGGAATATAGGCAGACAAAGGTAGGCTTTGTCTTTGAATTGTTGAATCTGTCTGATTATCTTCTCTAGGGTAAAGTAACCTGCAGGCAATTAATACTTAGTGAAAGTTGACCTAACTAAAGGTTTGCTTAATGGTCTGCAGGTCCCATCTCCTTGAGATGGATTAGATTAGTAACAAACAGGTGAGAACAGTATTATCTTGATTTAAGAGACATAAAACAGCTAAACAAGGATTTTCAACTATATTCTGTAATTCTCAGAGGACCCAAGTCCAACCCCTTGTATCCTGGGAAAGTGCTATTATGTGGTTTAAGGGAGGTTTAAAAATACCATCTTCCTACTTTACTGGTAATAAGTTATTTAAACAGTGACTCTGCTTCCCTGAATTTCTAAGTGATAGACACATGTGGCCACTTTAAGGAGCCTGCAAACTCTTGCTTCCTGAACCCAAAAGAGAAAGCGAAAATACATGTGAATGTTATAAATAATGTAACACTAAACTCATATCAGCTTTTCACAGGTTTTAACACAAAATGTCATTGTGATACATTGTCAGGGAGACAATGTTTTTATTTATTCATTTATTTATTTATTTTAGGCTTTTTTGACATTTTATAGAGCATTATATAACATTATGGCTTAAATGACAGTGAATACACCATAATATAATCTATAAAATAAGCTTTGTGTAATTTTCTGCCTCTGAATTTTAAATAACCAAATACATGGAGAAAATCCCTTCAAGTACTACCTCACTTGCTTTATCTTTTTTAATCCTTCTCAAACAGAATAGGTTTGTCATCTTTTACCAGGCTAATACTTGGATTACTTCTTTGACAGTTACTTTCTTTTGCCATTAGAAATTTGTGTACTTCTCTTACCTCACATTTACATTATTTGTCCCATAAGGGTTTTTTTCCCCCCAATATTTAAAAAAATATATTTTTTAAGCAGCCCAAGTGCCCATCAGTAGATGAGTGGATAAAACAACTGTGGGACATTTACACAATGGCATACCTCTTAGCTGTAAGAAAAGAAGAAAATTTTACCCGTTACGACAGCATGGATGGACCTGGAGAACATTATGCTAAGTGAAACAAGCCAGTTAGAGGAAGACAATACGATCTCACTCATGTGTAGAATCTAATGAAGAAATTAAACGAACAAGCAAAATAGAGACTCATAGATGCAGAGCAGGGTAACAGCTCTGTTGGTGGGGGTAGGTTAGGGGGTTGAGGGATTGAGCAAAAAGAGAAAGGACTCATGGACACGGCCAATGGAGTGGTGATTGTGGGGGAAGGGGGCAGAAGGGGCATAGGCGGTAATGCAAGACAATGTTTTAAAGAGTTCAGGTGGGTTCAGGGAAGAGCTCACGGCATCAGCGCCACTCCAGCATAGTAGTCTGTTGCCACTCGAGTGGTGACTGAGCTTTTCATTTGGATATGGGATATTTTCACTTCTTTGAAAAAGAATAGCTACCACATTTACTTGGCAACAGCAGTAGACCAGTTCTATGATGTGCGCTAAATTATTGGGTTGGCCAAAAAGTCCATTTAGTTTTTTTCTGTAAAATAAAAGAATTTTTCATTTTCACCAATAACTTTATTGATTTAGATATTTTGAGCTGTCTCCTGCTACTGCCTTCTAGTGGGCAGAGGCCAGGGGTGCTGCTAAACATCTTCCAATGTGTGAGACAGCAAAGAGTTATTTGGCCAAATTGGCAGTAGTACCAAGAAACTTTACGAAGCACTTTTGACAAATTCAAGAAGTCACAGCATCTTCTGCATATATTGCACAAATCTTTTTTTTTGCATTTCAGTTGCAGTTTTATCTTTCTTGAAATAGCCAAGCACAATACTCCAAAAATGTTGCAAATCTTCTTCCATCTACACTATTAAAATGGCTGCATAAAAATTCACCAATTTTTATAACTTTTTTAAAAAAATGCACACTGATATGACAGCTGTCACAATACCTTTTAAAAAAATTGTTTTGAATGAAGTTAAAGACAACTAAGTACTGCTAGAGCCATCGTTCAGAAAAAAACAAACTATTTGGCCAACCCAATATATTTGTGGTTTTATTTAATTCAATTCTTACTGTTATTTTTGGATAAAGTAATATATTCACTCCCACAAAACATGATCAAGCCTAAAATCTCGTCCAGGTGCGTGTGATCTGAAAGCACGAATTCCCTGCTTTGCACCACACTCCTCTGACATCCATAAAGAACTGTGTTTTTTGAGTTATGATTTTGACAGCCTAGTAATCTTTTCTAAAAGCCAGAGTTCGCACCATCTCTTCTTGGCTGATTTGGTAAGATGGTGCTGTTTGAGTGATGTGTGACCTTGGCAAGTAACAACACTGGCTCTTTGCATTGTTTTCCAAAAACCATAGACAGCAGAGATCAGAGGTCACTCTACCGGCTTTGACAACCCAGAGTGCTTAGAGGCTCTTGAATACAATTGATTTCCATCCTTTTACATCTCAGATTTGTGTGAGATCAGAGAGAGAGAGGAAAAAGGAAAAAATGAAACTATAAGCACAGTAGACAGCTCACACACTGCACTGGGAGTTCACATTATTTCCCCCCAAACACTTAAAGAATGATCATTTGTCCAGAACTTTTATTGCTCCCATAACTTTTGGAGCCCTTTCTGATAAAGTTTAATCAGTTAATTAATTTTTTAAATATATATAGTATATACACATGATAAAAATTACAAATGGTCACATGGAATAGTAGTAGGGCCCCAAACAGATATCCTACAGGGGGCTGGGATAGTGGATAACTTCATGACAGAGTGCCCAGAATCATATTGTAGTCTTGTTTCTGTCCACCCTCCAGGAACTTGTCCCATCAGGAGGGTCATGTATGAGAGTAACTGATACTGGATGCTTTGCCTCCCTGAGGGAGGATGGCAGGGCTAAGGCGGGCCTGCTGTCCCCCGCTGAGCCCACGCTCTAGTGCAGGTACCTCTTCATGAAGACCTTGAGTTTTCCTTCCCGTGAGTAGGCTTTTGTTGGGACCACCTGAATGTCTCCGAGATAATCTAATCGTGTGAGTTCTCCAAAGATTCAATGTTTTGATTTCTTTCCGTCTATAATATTCCTGGGCACCAGGTAGAACTTGATTATTGCCTTTGCCAAGGAAGGGAAGAATGCCTAGCCCCACAGAAGATCCCTTTAGGACACTATATTTATAAACTGTAAGGGAGGCCACTTAAGTGATTCTTTCTAAAAAAAAAAATGCTATGTAGCTTCAGATAATGACTTTAAGTAGCAGCCTTTCACTAGGAAGTAAATTAATAAATATAAACATATAAACATACCTAAATGAGAAAGGTTGGTAGGTAGATAGCCTTCACAGGTGAGTAGATAGAATGGGTCCCATACTTGCCAGGCACCGTGATTGTATATGAATGCACAGATGAAACAGTAGCTCAGTCAAAGGGTCTGTCAGAGGTCCGGTTCGGGTAGACCGGAACTGTGAAAGGAACACAGAGAGCGAGTGATGTGTCACTGTGGCCCAGGGGGTTCCGGAAGCACTTTGTGAAAAAGAGGATGTGTAGCTAATTTTGGTTAATTGGTAAGATTTAGAAAGATGAAATAGAAGGGGATTTATTTAAGAACGAACGAACCAGAAATGTAAGACATATGTTAAGGGGACAGTGAATATGCCTGTTTTGCTGGGAGGGGACATGTGAATGCTGAGAAATGAAGGGGACAGTCCAAAAGCCTTTCTATGTATCTGGGTATTTTCCCAGTGATAAGAGACGAATGTTAGTGTGTGTTTTCTTCTGTTTATTTTTTTAATGTCCATTATGATTAAATACTGTGATAAAAGATATTTTATTTCAAAATCTTTACATTAACTCTAAAAGGAAGGACATAAGATTTTGCATTAAGGAAATTGTGTAGCAGTTTCATAAGTGTGCATTCTGCTTTTTAAGATCTATACATATACTAACCAGAATCATTAATAGAAAAGGTCAGAAGCTATATTCAGACATCACTGAAGATTCCATCAAGTCTTTTGCCCCTCAGCAAGGGGAAGGCTGTGGAGGGCTGTGTAGTATTTTTCCATGTGTCACAGACACATCAATAGGTCCCTTCATGAGCCTTTTCTAGCAGTTGCTCCTAGGATAGCGAGCACAGGAAGAATGCGGTGCTGTATGGAGTCCTGCAGAGTGCTGTGTCTGAGATCGAGTTATTTTTTCACCCCCTCAGTGTAGCTTGCCTGACTGTGGAAACCACAGCCAATTTGTTCAAGAAACAAATTGAATTCTTTTGTATTAATGTATTTCGTTGCAGACCAGATTTACATGAAGCTCAGTTACCTTTGAATTGCTTGCTTAAAAAAAAAAGGGAGTGATAATCAAATTTGGTGTGGATATAGGTGCAGATCGTAGCTGAGGAGATTAATGTATGCATTTACCAAATTCACTATCAGCTAAAATTTTGTTGATTTTGCATTGGTTAAAGGAAAAGGAATTTCCTGGGTTTGAGTGGTGAATGAAAGCTATTAAAAGTTGTATGGTGGAAATAAATGTACTGTATCATCTATCAGATGAGCCCCCCCCCCCTTTTTAAATAAACTGAAACACTGAGAACACTGAAATTAATGTAATGGACAGGTCTGCAAGGGTGTGGCTTTTGATCTTTGGCCTAACTTTTGAAACCTGGAATTCTTAAACCTCCATTTGACCCAATAATATTTGCCTGGACCTGTGTGCTTGGTTAACGTATTTAAGAGATGTAGTTGCACTGCAGCAGTGGAAAATAACTCCTTTCCAGAATGAAATTTTTGAACTGTTTATTTTCTTGATTTAATTTAGAACATGTGTGTTTATTGTTTTATAGGGATTTTTATAACCCATTGGACTACTCAGCATTTTGTGTAATTTAAATTAATCATAGTTGATCATCACTGAGACTTAAAATCATGTGGCATAATTTTGTGTATCATTTCTTGCCATTTGATAAACAAGCCCACCCCCACTTCTCCCCCAAAAACCTGGAAACAAGGTGTGTTTTCCTCCCTGTTGCAGATCGGTGGGTGCTGCAGCCTCACTGTGTTCTGCGTGCGTGACAACCGACTAACTCGGATACCTGCTGAGGTGTCACAGGCCACAGAGCTTCACGTCCTGGATGTGGCAGGGAACAGGTAAGCATATTCTGTTTGCTTTGCCTCAGAGAAAGAAACAACTGTTCACATACCTCAGCGTTGGCCATGTGGCCTTGCCATCTTGCCTTGCTCCATCCGATGGAATAACACACCAGGGAGTCGAACGACCCAGGCCTCAGGAAGTTTCCAGTGTAGGTGCTGCAGTGACTGAGCCCCCTGGGGCAGAGAAGGCCAGGGACAGCCTGAGCGCTGGGTACTTCGTAGCTTAAGTGGACATTTCTGCAGATGTGCATCCCAGAACAGCAGGACAGTGATATCAGGGAAGGAGCATTGCCCAAGAACTGAGAGGCGTAGGTTTCACCCCAGCTTTTGTAAGTCACGTGGCCTCACTGTTTCCTCATCTAAAAAATGAGGTTGAATACCTGTCAATCAGGGATCTTGAGGTGCCCTGCTGGTGACTGAACTCTCTGGAATTGTAAACAAGGTTGCATTCAGGCACACTTCCCCGGTGAGAGGATCTACAGCTCAGGTCAGAATTGCCAAGTGATTCATGATCCAGAAAAAGTGAACAGCCATTAGACGAGTGTCCTCAAGATCGTAGCAGCAACAATTTTCAAGTTCTGGGGTCAGAGGTCATGTTGAACTATTCACCCACCAGTTTCCAGAATATATCTTCTCTTCACCTTCATAGCATGTTGATTTGTCTTATCCATTCTGAACTAATTTCATCACCTTAAATATCACATGCCCTTTCTTCCCCCTGATCCTACACAAGCTATTCTGTCTAGCTGGGACCCTCTTCTCTCTTTCCCTACTTTTATTCTTCATCACTTATGCTTTTATTTTCTCCAGAAAGCATTCCTCTCTCTGAGTCTGCATTTTTTTAATTACCCCATAACACAGCACTGTTAGTTGTCTGTGTCTGTGTATGTAATCCTCCTAAACCTAAAGTTGGATGTTACGGTTAATGTGTCAGTGTATCATGTCCCTTCACAGCACCTGGCACACAGTAAATACCTGGGAAAATGTTAAAAATGTTAGTTTTGCAGCATGAATAGCGGCCCCTTTGAAATGCTTTGTGTCACAGGCGGCACTGCCAAGAGTAATTAAAAACTGCTTTGAGTATTATACAGTTAGATAGGAGACAGAGTGCGGAAGCAGGGGAAGATGATCCGGAGTGTTTGGGGGATTGTGTCCTATGTGCTGATTAGCCGGTCACTTAGGTCAGGCTCACCGGCCATTTTTCATTCTCGCTAATGGATTATAGACAGCAGCGCTGAGTAAACAGCAGCACTCAGCAGGAGCCTGGAGATGAGTTATGGCCTCAAGAGTGCTCACCCTTTTAAAGTTAATGCTTTCCGGACATCTCAATAGATTCATAAGACCACTAACTAGTGACTGAAAACTCTGGATTAATGAGTCGAATGTTGCATTTTTGTTGGACTTAAACCTAATATGGGATTTAAAGCTGGAAAAGGGTGGCTTCCTGACCTCTCACCTCCAGCAGTAGAAACTCAGTGACTCCCACCCTTCCCTGGTTCTTGCCTTCCTGATGAGCATGAATTTGCACCACTAATTCTTGAGTGGAAAGATGGCTCTAACGTCTAAAAACTGATTTGCTCTGGACTGAAGGTTTCATTCTCCAGTTCTCCAAAGAAGGGAAAGTTAAATTTTTATTATGCTTGAGCCAGGGTGGAGAAAAGCCAATTAAAAAGTTGAGTTACATAGGTGTCATGTGAGTCAGTAAGTGTGTCATTTAGTCCATGTATATATAGATTAATGACCAAATTTTAAGCCTATTAGTATATTTAATTACTACTTATTTTAAAGTATAGAAACTAATAAAAACAGGACTACCATGTCAGCTTTTCAGCTTTCAGAAATGTCACTCACACCGTGAGAAATCACACCAAGTGTGAGAGAAGTTTCTGCCCTTCTCTGAGGCATATAAAAATAGCAGACGGCACAAGGAGACTATGCCTTAGTTTCCAAAAATTGTCTTTGATAAATTTGGTGCAGTTACAGCAAGGATAACTGTAAAATGCCACTTGGAAACAAAGCATCAAACTTCTGGTACAGTAATGGAGGAGGTGTCTCATAGCATCAACTACTTGCAGATACAGAAATAGACATTTCTTTATTTCTTAGACTCTTACCCAAAGGAGCATCCACCAAATACACGAAATTGGGTATTTGAGGATCTTCCTTGCAGTGTTAGTATACCCAGTACTAGGAACAGTGGCTGTCAGTGGGAAAATAGTTTACACCTTTGAATTTTACAATACAAAAAATAAATTTTAAAATACTAAAAGATATTATATCACAACTGTTAGAATGGCTATTATGAAAAAGACAAGAAATAACAAGGAAGTGGAGAAAAGGGAAGAACCCTTATGCACGGTTAGTTGGGAAGGTGGACTTGTGTAGGCACTGTAAAAAACAGTATAGAGGTTCCTCAAGAACTTAACATTAGAAGTAGCGTAAGATCCAGCTGTTCCACTTCTGGGTATATGAGGTCTGTCCAGAAAGTGTCCAGCCACATAACATGAACCGTTAACATTTATTGAAGAAGATCCAAGGAACATTGTACCTAGGTCAAGGAAGCCTCAGTCCCCTTCAATGTAGGCCATCTTGGGACCTCACACAGTTCTCCAATTGCCATCAGCTGCCCTGTCATATTTTCCTGAATCTCATTGATAGTCTGAAATCTCTTCCCTTTCATAGGTGATTTTAGTTTTGGGAAAAGCCAGAAGTCACAGGGTGCCAAATCTGGGTGCCCCCGAGTTGTCGGTGGCTGAGTCACCTGGGTGATTTGGTGTTCCTCCAAAACACTCTGCAGGAGACGTGATGCATGAGCAGGCACGTTGTGTAAAGCTGTAAATTACCAGTTGCCCATAGCTGAGGCCTTCTGAATCATCTGAATAGTTTCTGCAGAGGAATGTTCGAGCTTAATGCAAAATCTGATGCAGATTCGTTGCTCTACTTACTCAGTCATTTTGAATTCCATGACCACACAGTACATGTGTTCACTCAATGGCATCTACCGCCCCACTGGCTAGTACAGTGAAGTTGTCATTGTTCACACATGTGCATTCCAGTCCACTTTCCTTGGCTGCCAGGCTTCATGGATGTTGCACAAACCTTTCTCATTATATTAACAGTGATTGGACTTTTTCTGGACAGACCTTATATATCCAAAAGAAATGAAAACACAGTATTAAAGAGATATCTGGACTCCTATGTTTGTTGCAGCATTATTTATAATAGCAAAGATATGGCTGAGAATCTATCAGTAGAAGATGCGGTGTGTGTGTGTGTGTGTGCGCGTGTATGTATAATACATATATGATATATATAGTAGAATATTTTCCAGCCATTAGAAAGAAGGAATTCTTAACATTTATGACAACATGGATGGACCTTGGCATGAAATAAAGTCAGACGAAGAAGGACAAATATTGTATGATCTTACTCGCATGTGGAATCTAAGAGAGTTGAACTTACAGAAACAGAGAGTGGAATGTGGTTGCTAGGGCCTGGGGGAGAGGTTGTGAGGGAAACAGGGAGGTATTGGCCAAAGGGTGCACCTTCAAACGTGAGATGAGTGAGTTCTGGGGACCCAGTGTGCAGCGTGGTGACTACAGCTAGCAGTACTGCATTACGTGTTTGCAAGTTGCCCAGACAGTAGACCTTTAAGTGTTTTTGCCACATACATGCATGCAAAATGGTGATTATGTGAGGCGATGGGGGTGTAAGCCTTCTGTGGTTATCATTTCACAGTATATAAGTGTATCAAATCATCATGTTATACATCTTACTTACACAGTGCTGTGTGTCAATCATATCTCAGTAAAGCTGGAAAAATAAAAAATAGTAAAAGACAAAACACAAGAGTATAGCTGTCTTATAAAATACCAAGCAATTAGGAGGCCCATGATACAGAATAATGAGCAAGTGTAATAAGTGTTCTCACTTTTGTTCATGTTTTTTAAAACATTTATCAATGCAGCTCGCCAAAATATCAGTAGTAGTTCCACTAGAGGAAAGGTGGAGACTTGGGGTTACAGGGGCTTTCACTTTAGATATTTTGATATTGTTGAACTTTTTCTCAGGAATTATTTCCTCTGTGTATATCTTTAAACATTAAAACTAAATGTTCTAGTAGGAGGTAACAAACATGAAACATTTAATTATAAAAAGTATACAACCGTCAGGAAACTTAGTGTTGCATTAATCGGTAGGCTCTGTTTAGTTCTTAAATAAATCTGAGAAGCAGCTGCTATGGTGTTTCAGGGGACGGGAAGGGCACCTCAGGTTGGGTCGGTCATGGCCATGACCGGAAATGAGAGGCTCATGGTTTGCTCATTCATTGCTTTCATCCTTGTGCCATTGATGTAAATAGTAAGTCTGGCCTTTTTATTTTGGGGTGGGGGCATGTGGTCCTAAATAGAACACAGAGATGTGTGCACATGGAGCCATGGTTTATTGTGTTGATTCTGTAGTGTACAGAAGGTGCCAGAATAAACCACACGTGTATTATTAACTCGTCTGGAAAGCAGGGATGTATAATATCTCTCTGTTTTCCACTTGTGTCTGGGACGGTTCACTGAAGAGAAACAGAGGAGTGTGTGTGTCTTTTCCCCAGGCCGCAGACAGTCAGTGAGAGGCTCAGCCCAGCCCGCGCAGGCTGTGTGCAGACTGGGCAGGAGGCAGGGTCTTTTTCTCTTTGACATCACAGGACGCCTCTGTCCACAGGACACTTGTGAACAGGCTTGTGCATTGTGCGGGCTTGGTCAGCAGCAGCCATATTCAAGCTGGCACTTTGATTCTTTGCAGGAAAACTGGCATTTAGACAAATTAATCTTACATGGATCTGTTAGTGTAGAGCCCAGTGACCTATTTTAGCTGTTACTATATGATTCCGTCGTCCTCAGAGGCTGTTATTTACTATTGATGCTTTCTCTTTGGCCTTTTATTTTATTTGCTTTATTTATTTATTTATTTTTAGATTTTATTTATTTTTAGAGAGAGGGGGAAGGAGATAGAAAAAGAGGGAGAAAAACATCAATGTGTGGTTGCCTCTTGTGTGTCCCCCCACTGGGGACTTGGCTTGCAACCCAGGCATGTGCCCTGAGTGGGAATCGAACCAGCGACCCTTTGGTTTGCAGTGCTTAGTCCACTGAGCCACACCAGCCAGGGGTTTGCTTTAGCATTTAGCTATGAAGCCAGTTGTTAGTCTGAGAAGGTACAGAGACCATATTTGAGTATCTGTGTTTTGTGTCAGCTTTCAAATCTCAGGTTTTTCCTTTATGTTCTCGTGATTAAGAAGGCTAGAGATGCAGACTGTAGATATCTTGTCCACCTTGAAACTTTAAACATTCTGGAAGACATTAGCATACCTCCTTTTTAAAAAGAAATAGGGACACACTTCAAAGAAATTACCCTTTTGTTCAGTAAAATGAAAAATAAGTTTAATGTATTTTAAGCTTTCATAGTGTATTAGCATTCTTTTTAAAAATCCTGTCACAGTACCCAGCAAATACATGTCTTACGTCTTTAACTTCTTTCCTTCGAGTGTATGTATAACAGCCTTTGGATGGAGGGAGAGATAATGGCTTGTGTAAGTGTGAGCAGCTCACCGGCAGCTCAGAGCAGGGGGATTGGAGTTGGGACTCTGCTGTGCCTTTGGATCCCCGGGGCATCCTTATCACAGTCGGAGCATGTATTTTCTGCACTGGGTGGATTCTAGGATTTTAAAAATATGTGTTTCTCACCCAGTTTGGTGCTCATTAGTGAATACTGTAATGAGTAATACACAGAAACTTTTCAAGGGTGCTTTAACATAAGCAGTTCTCATGGGTGCGTCAACTTCAAATCCAAGTCCCACGCGAGATGCAGTTCCACTGTACCTTCCACCCAATATACACGTGTGGGACGGGTCAGTCTTCACTGGACTCAGTGTTAAAGAGTTTTCTCATCTTTATAATTTCTTACATTGGAAATCCTTTGCAAAACATATTGTTCGTATGAAAAGTTTATTGATCGTGCATTTGTTATTCTCTAAATACTCTTTGAGAATTTTTTACTTCATTTGTTAAAGTAGCTTAACCAGTTTGCACTTACAGTTTCCTTAGATTAGTTTTGTAATATTGGAGTACAACTTCTCTTCATATCTCTACAAGAGTTATGGTTTATTTCCCATAACTTAATTGAAACTGGTATACAGGCAGACCCTGGAGATAATTGTGGGCTCGGTTCCAGACCACCTCAATACAATGAATATTGCAGCGTAGCAAGTTGTAATTTTTTGTCTACCTTCATTTTATAAAAGATACAACCTCTGTGAAGCACAGTGAAGCAAAGTGCAGTAAAACAGGGTGTGCTTTCATATGTCTAATAATGCAATATTAATCTGTTGATAGATACATTTGTACAGGTCGCTATCCCTCATATGTTAGCTGGAGGTGGGTGTACAGTTTTATCAAAGAAGGAACCCCAGTAACAGTGCTGTCCTGTCATTCTTTATGGGATTAATGGGCTAGAGATTTTCTTTTAAGAAAATATGCCTCTATAGTAGTTAACAGAATGTGAATAGCTTATTATTATCAAGCTTATGAAGTCACTTCTAAGACTGATACATAATATAATACATGGAGCCATCCTTAAAGTGAAAATACTTTATCAAATATATCCTTGTCTGGCTGTTTTCGAAGAGAATTAGTAAAGTTGCATAAAACATTAGTTTTTCACTCAAGCAGTGTTTTCCCCCTTTGCACTGTTAGCATTTTGGGGCTGGACAAATCTTTGGTATGGGGGCTGTCCTATCCATTGTAGGGTGTTTTACAACATTGCCTGGCCTCTAGCCCCCCCTCCCCCCACACCCCTGAATGTCTACCGACATTGCCATATGTCCCCTCAGGGCCGAATCCCTCCTGGGTGAGGACCCACTGCATGAAGGTAATCTTCAGCAAGTGCCAAACACATGGTTTCTGGCCATGGTCTTCCCTGAATAGATCTAACTGGGTGTAGCCAAGCTGTGAAATATTTGTGAAAACATATGAATAAATATGGAACTAATCTTTAGGTGTTCCATTACAACTTTTAAAGTGCTTTATATATGCTATCTCATTTGAAACTGAAACAATCTGATGTGGATATTAATTATCACCCAGGAGTCTGAGAAGTTGGAGCTTCTAGAAACTGAAAGATAAAGGTTTAAGATAGAATACCTGAACTAATCTCCCTAGAGAAAGTAAATGGAGTCCATGAAAAAAAAATTTTTTAGCCTTTATTTTAAGTGCAACTTAAATTCTTAGCACGCCATGCAGCTCCTTTTTCTTCTCCTGCTTTGCCAGGCGCTACTGGGAACAGGAAACCCACGGGCTCTGTCGGCCCCATCGGTGACCGGGTCGCCAGTGACTGCGTGAGAGCTGCGCCATCACAGTTCACTGGCTTTGTTTTCTCTTTAAACTGAAACCTCCCAGCACAGGACTGAAAAATGTGTTCTGTAAATTCCTCGTTTGTGCCCTGTGGCCTAGGGGTGCTGATGAGAAGGGGGAGCACAGTTATCTAATGAAGAGTCCACCTGCAAAGAGTAAATCAGTATCTTATGACAAACATAGCATCTTTTAAAATATTGAACCTAATCCCAGGAGGTTGTTTTTCATTGTTTTCTGATATTGACAGAAATTGATTTGATTACAACATTTGAGGTCCGATGTCTTCTTTTGTTTTAAATTAGGTTGTTGCATCTGCCCTTGTCTCTGACGGCCTTGAAGTTGAAGGCGCTGTGGTTGTCTGACAACCAGTCCCAGCCTCTGCTCACGTTCCAGACAGACACAGACTTCACCACGGGAGAGAAGGTGTTAACCTGCGTCTTACTTCCTCAGGTCCCTTCTGAGCCGACTTGCCAAGGTGAATTCACTGACCCTGTTCACTTGGCCACAAGAATTAAGAGTTGCTCTCTCCCTCTAAGACCTCTCAGTCTCACATGTGCCTTTATTTTGTCCAGTTCAGCCAGTCCACGTGCGGTCACTCTGTCTCCTCGGGAAGGTTCCCCTGCATCTTTATGGAAAAAGTACCCCTCGCACCTGTTTAGCGTGTCTGAAACTCCTTAAACACCCTTTAGGTTTTGTGTGATAGCTAAGGGTGAAAATACAAATACTCCTTAAAAAGATATCCATCACTGAAAACCCACACTGGTGGTTGGAGGGTTAGTATGGAACACTGCTGGCAACGTGTTTTTAGGCCAGTGAGTTGTTCTGAGTCATTTATCTTTGAGCTGTAAATTATGTGTAGTTTTTAAAAATATGCCCACTAACAAACTGATATTGTAAACGCTTTGCTGAGAGCCAGTTTTGATGGATGAGAAGTAGAGTGCTCTGGGAGAACGGGTGTCACCTAAATGGAAGGTCCTCAAAGCCACCTTGCCCATCTCGCCCTCTGACCCCGAGAGAAACACGCGCTAGAGTGTGTTCCTCAGGCAAGTTCTGGTCTCCGACACGTGTAGCCTCCTGACTCTCGAGAGAAAGTTGTTGAAGTTAGTGTGTAGAAAAGAAGCATGAAAAAGGACTCTGCATTGTTATGCCATTCTGTAGTGAAATAGTAAACATTAATTTACCAGGTATTTTATGTGATCTCTGGTAGAATTATGCATCAGTGTAGGGAAAGGACAACTCTATCCCAGGCCTTTCTGTGTTTAATTTTTCAAATTACTACTTAGCGGTTGTCATGAACCTGAGCGCCTGCTGGCGCGGTCTTTGTCGTGACAGAGAACCTGCCGCGCTGCGGGGCCCTAGAGAGCTTGGTGAACGATGTCTCCGACGAGGCCTGGAATGAGCGCGCCGTGAACAGAGTCAGCGCCATCCGGTTTCTGGAAGATGAGAAAGACGAGGACGACAACGAAACGGTTTGTAAATGGGTGTTCTGGGCCTCCATGGAAGTTCAAAATGTAAAAGCCTTCCCAGATGAAGAATGGAACCTAATGAGGGCTCCTTGTGGTTTCAGCTAGTCTGATGGCCGTTTTGCCTTTAGCATTTTATAATTTTTAGAAGACAAAACTAGATACTTCTAGGTATGGATTTACCAAATGTGTTTAAGGTAGTTAAGATTTTTGTTGTTTTTTTTTTTTGTTTGATTGATTAGTTTATGGTGCTTCTTTTTCTTTCTTTGTTATAGTTGCCCCTCCTGCCCCACTGTTTTCTTAAAATTGATTTTTCTTTGTTGCTGTTCCCTGTGAATTAAGTCTCTTTCCACCTTCCCCCCCATTTACAAAACTATATCGTGTTGACTCCATTCATGTTTCATGATGTTCTGTAGCTTCTCTTTTCCATGTTACCCATCTGCTCTTCACTTTTGTGCAGAACGCTTGTGATCTCAGTCAGATTACTAAATGAGTCTTCATTCAGAAATCGGGGATAGATGTGAAAGTACCTCTCAGCCTTTTATCCACGCTTCAGAGTGTTTGTCAGCCACCCAGCATGTCCGGGTCAGTGACAGCTCTTGAAATGCTCCTGCAAGTTGACTTTGGCTTCTTAAATTCCTTCCTAATTGAGATTTCCATAAGCAGAGCTTTGGGGGAGTGCTTGCAGCCCACAAAACAAAGGCTGGATCTTAAATTATTATCTCTTAGTCTCTGTTATTTCAGCTGTCACCAAATGGGATTTTATCTACTTAAAATTTTGCTCCTACCCTATTACTTCCCTTCTAGCTCTGTGTTCTCTATTAGAAGAATGTGGTCTCTATTAGTAGGTCACATAAATAGCACACACAGCAGCAAAATAAGAAAAGCAGTCCTTTTCTCTTGCTTCCCTTTTTCTTTACTTCCCATGCCTCGAGGGTTGAAGGAATCCAGAGAGCCACTCTGGGAAATAGAGCTTATTGTGATTTTTAACTTAGAATTTTTTAACCCTTCATTTCCCCCCCACTTCACACCACAGTTACATCTTGTATGTTATTTTTTTCTTACGGGCCATAGAATTTTATTGTTACCATGAAGTAATGTCATATTTTAAAAAGTACTCTTTTATTCTGAAAGTAATCCTGTATCTTGACTAGGTAAGTTATAGTCAACACTTTCATCTCCCATTGACTACTAGTAGGCAGTTTGGAAATGCTCCTAGCTCCACAGAAAGCTTTCCCACCTCCTCCAACTCACTGTCTGTGCGAAGCTAAGGTTCGTGTGCAAATGCTGCCACCGGGAAGCTGCGTGTTTGAGAGTAACGGAGTCAAAGCAGAGCACTCACTCCACCGTTTGTTTGTAGAGAACACTTCTGAGGCGAGCCACTCCACACCCCGGGGAACTGAAGAACATGAAAAAGACAGTGGAGAATTTACGGAATGACATGAATGCTGCTAAAGGGCTGGATTCGAACAAAAATGAGGTCAACCATGCCCTTGACCGAGTGACCACTTCTGTGTAGGATGTCACCTCCTGGTTTTACCTCGCGTGTCTTCCCCTGCTGTGGAGATGTTCCCGTCTGCGAGGAGCCTCCCGCGGTCCTTCGTCTTCACCAGAGCCCCGCGCCTCGTCTCCCCGCGTCGCGTGTCGGGACGCTGCTCTCTGCAAGGAAGTGCCTTACTCTACCCCGTCAACCAGTGGTCTCCCAGCGTGATTTTTTTCGTTTCCTAAACTTCAGTTGTTTGTGCTAAGTAGAATACACTACTGTAAACATCTGCCTTTGTTTCTGTCTTATGTTGGGGTAAGGGAGAGCAAGAAGGGGAATTTTTATCCTCCTCCCTCCACAAAGTTCTGGGACATTTTGAACCCAAGTTCTCTTGGACCTACTGATGAGAGATAGTTTTATGTATGGGGAAAAATTGATACTTTTTTAAACCTTTTTGGCAGCTCAGATGGTGTAAATTTTAAAATTTTGTATAGGTATTTCATAACAAAATATGTATTTCTTTTTTGTTTTATCTTGGAAACGGTACATATTTTAGTATTTGTGCAGGAAAAAAATCCTGAAGTGTTTGTTCTTATTTGTACCATACACTGTGCCTTACTGCAGCCTGTGTTGTGTCAGACCAGCGTGCACAATGGCGTCTGAGCATGCGGAGACGGGACTAGGAATGTGGCCCTTTGTAAAGCAGCATTGGATTTGAATTACTTACTGATCTACCCAGTGAATCTGTTCTTAACCAAAAAGAAGAGTTACCACTGATTTGTAAATTATATTGGATGATTTTTTTAGAGGATAAACCAAAGGATTAGGCCACCATATTTCTTTAACTTTTCATAAGTGAGTCTCTTATAATGAATGCAGTGTCTGGTCGTTCCTACTCAGAAGGTGTGTGCCATTCGTAAAATAAAATAGAACAGAAAAGCACAAAAAGAGAAAACTAGTTTTGAAATTCAGTGGATAAATAAACTATGTACTGCAAAAGTATGATTTTTACTAAAGAAGGTTTAGAAGTTTTATATTGAGATATAAAACCACAATAAAGCAAAATAACCTACACTATGTTAGAAATATTGCTATCTTTATAAGTGCAATTTAATTTGTAAATAGAGTTTAAATCAAAGTGTACAAAGTACTGCTTCAAGCTTTAATTTTAATTCTGCTAATTTAAGGAGTGTGGGGTATATATCGGTGTGTTTCCATTGAATTTTTTTTGATATGATGTGATAAAAGAGGAATGAAAATGCCAGTCACTATGTGGTATTTAGGAAAATCATGTTACTGTTTTTTTTTTTTTGTCTCCATGAAATAAAGTCACCCTGTACATTAGCCATAGAGCTTTTTAAAATTAATTACCACCGTGCATATTCCAAAGAGAGAGCAGGTGACCAAGATTTTTGACAGTGCGCTCCCTCCCATGAAATACCTACACCTCTGCTTGCTTTTGAGCTCACTGCTGTGGGACCCGCACCCCTTGGTCCTTCTCCCACACAGGACAGGACCCAGGGGCCTTCAGCTCTGGCTTGTAACTGTGGGTGGTGGCATCCAGCCTACTGGAGTCCTCAGAAACCTGCTTTCAGTCAACCAGATTCAATGCTGTCTTTCACTACAATGCATCTACTTACCGAATTCACTTTATGTCTTAGGTTGTTTGTGTACATGTGTACATGTGTACATTTTTAATCTATTTATTGTGTTGAAAGTATGTGGCACTTAAGTGGACTTTGATTTCTCAGTTTTATACCTTGCTCCCTAATCTGAGTACCCATTTTCTTTTCTCCACTTTAAGATTTTGGCCGAGTCGGTTTTGTTGTATGAAGGTGATGCCGCTGCTCCTGGGCCGATAGATAAGCATCTTGGTTTTATTTGGGGAGAACCATCTTGACCCTGAAGAACAAGTGGAACTTCCATAGTGTTTCTTTTTTGTTTCTTTTCATATAAATCCCACACTTTACTACTCAGCTTATCATGGTTTTAGTGGATTAGAGGTGCACAGAATAGTGTGTGTTTAAATTTTTCTAGAAACTTTTATGTGGCTAATTACTTGTTTCCTTTGGCCCGTCCTGTTCTTCACCTTCACCTGGGTTATTTTGTTTTGCTTTCAGTTCTTGAGCAGTTTCCCCCCCTTCCTTGAGAGGGAAAAGTTACATTTCACTGTTTATTCAGGGTGGCCCTGCAGTGTTCCTTACCCTCAGGGTGCTGAGGCTGGCTTTCAACTTCACCATGGAAACGGCACCAACCTGTCAGACCCAGCCAGAGAACAGGCCAGCCTTTTCCAAGGAGCTCTGTCTTGATGTTAAGAGGAAAATTTAATGACATGAAAGGTTACCTTCCCCTTGTGAGGCTAGTGCCTGACCTCCCCCCAGGCAGTGTGTGAGGCAGCAAGTCAGCCCCCTACCCCCTTGGGCCCTCCCTCTAGGAAAGGGACACTGCTTGTTTGTCTTGTGGGCATGACAGGTAAAAGGAAAGATTAGTAAGACCTGGTCACCCACTTTTTTCATAGCCCCTTATTTCCTATTCTTAGGAAGTTACAAGCAGATAAAATTGTCAGAATTTAGAGGGGGTAAAATAATGAAAGTCATTGATGATGGAAAGAGGGGCAGGTCAGAAAATGGGAACTAGTGTTTGCCTGCATGTTCTGCTATTTTTCTGGGAAGGCGGGAGGAGTGGCCCCGGGCCAACCCCGTCTGCGTCTCTGAGAGCTTCCTGGTCAGACATCCCAGGGGAGGGAGCGCAGGTGGAGTGGCTCGTAGGGGCTGTTCAGGGCAGTCCTGCCCTCCTGTGAAATCGGCCACACCCCAGGGGACACGCTTAGTGGGCGCGGTGGAGGCTGGGAGAGTTCCGTCTCTGTCAGAAAGTCACTGAACAGCCGGCGGTGACCTTGTGAAGATGACTGCTGCCCCTGTCCCGGGCGCACGGGCTGGTGTGTGGTAATGCTGCAGGAACACTGCCTGATGGGCGCACTGGGGCGGCAGATGGACAGGAGGCAGTGGGGGTACTGCAGCTCTGACATCCCTAGAGAGCTGAAGTCTCCCTGCAGCAACTGGTGTTGACTTACCTGACTTTCCAAAGAGCCAATTAGAACATTTTTAAGAACCCAAAGTTTTGTTATGAATAATCAAAAAATATGAAAGTCAAGTTAGTATATAATGGACCCCATGCCTATCATCCAGCTTGAACAGTTACCAAAACAGGACCAGTATGAAGCCACTTTAGAGGACCAAATTAAATTTTAAAATACATTCATAAGAACACTGCACAATGAAATAATTTTTTAAAAACAGGAAAAGCAGAGAACAAGCATGCCCTTTAAAGTAGCACTCAGAGTTAAAATTGATGAGTCAGCAGTTCCGTCCCCCCATTGGAGCCCTGTGGACATGGATTTAAAGACATGGACATGGATCCTTGCTCTGTGGCTTTGGATAAGCCACACCCTCACTGGCCTCAGGCCCTTTATCTCTGAAATGGGGCCCTCCGACTTTGCAGGGGTAGAGTGAGGATTAATTGGGATGCATTAAACAGGGCCTCCTGAGGTGGGTGGCGGCTGTGACTGCAGGCCTGGATGTTACTACGGTCCTGTTACTAGAAGCTCTGCAGTTCCTGCCTGAGAGCCAGCAGTGTTTGATCACAGGGGTGGTGTCCAGCAGGAATGAGGACACACGCTGGCTCTCTGGCAGATAGCTGAAAACTTTCTCACCTGTGCCACTAGTATACACCTGTGAGTTATGCAATGGGTGTGGGTATTTTAGTTTGTGAGGTCTACTCACTTAGTGGTAAGGTTAGCAATGGTCTCACGGGAACCCCCTTATTGTGACTGGACTTACTAGCTAGCTGTCCTCAAGGTAAAGCTAGTTTCTACAAAGAAACTATTAAACTCTTCACTGACAGAAGGGCCTCATGATTTCCACACACCGTCCCCCTCTTTGCCATACCCTCAGTTGTCGAGGATTTGGGCCATTGCACTCATTTACTATCTTATCTCTATATCACCTTTGATTTTTGTAACTCCCTTTTTCACCTCTTGCTGTGTTCTGTCTCCTCTCAAGGGGAGACCTCTGAGGCTTTTATGTATCAGTCAGAGGCAAGTATGGTTAAGAAATGGGTCACTCACGGAGAAGAACCTACTGGATAAAATAAACACAGCCCAACCTGGGGAGTGTAGAGGACACACCCATCTTCCTGCCTTTTTCTTTTTTAAAGGCTGACAGCTGGCGGAAAAGGGAAACCAACCAGAAGAACCTGATCTGGTTGCTTTTGTTCAGCAGACTGTGGAGTTTTACACCTCACAATTGGCCAGAAGGACAGTGTAATTTTATGCTGTGAGAGGGGGCAGTCCCTGGGCCAGAACAAGCTGGATCTAGATTTTTGGCCGAGGGCTCTTGTTCTGATGGGGCAAGAATCAGATTGCATTGATCCTCCAAGGTCACTGTGTGAGGCACCAGCATTTAATTTCTAAACAATTACAGTTGACCCTTGAACAGTGGGGGTTAGGGGCCCGATCCATGTGCAGCGGAAAGGTCGCCTAACTTTTGACTACAGTCAGCTCTTTGCATCTGCGGATTCAACCAGGATCTAAAATAGTATGTAGTTTGTGTCTGCGGCTGGGAGTGCAAAAGCACTGATTTTGGTCCCGGTTAGTTGAGTCTGTGGGTGCGAAACCCACAGGTAACCCATATGTAACCTGTGAATACGGAGGGGAAGGGCTGATGGTATTTATTGAATAATAATATTCTCATGAGAGGACCCAAACAGTCCTACCTGATTCACGTTGTTTGAGGGTCAGCTGGAATGAGCTGCCCCTTGGAATAGTGAAATAGCAGTTGTAGTGGCTGCTGTTTTCTGAGTACCTACTATGTGCCACACACTGAGCTAGCTGAACACAGTCCCGATTTTCTGGAACAACCCCATGAGGTAGCTGCTTGCATTTGATCTTTGCAAAGGAGAGAATTAAGATACAATTAGTTTTAATAACTTTTCCAAGCACAAACAGTAAAATGACAGTTGGAATTCAAATTTACATCTCTCTCAACTGAGTCCGTGATCTCCATTGCTCGTCATACGCATTACCCCTCCCTCTGCTAAAACACTGTGAACCTGTAATTACAGTCAGTTGTATTTATCATAGTGGTGATGGTTCTATTTTAATTCTGTGCAATTATTGAGACTTAGGTTATGAACAAAGGCTGGCGCAGAACTCGGTGAAACTTCACCCCCGTGTATGCCGACTTGGGCCTTCATGTGTGTCCAGCTGTGGTCGCGAATGCTATGACTCTGCCCACCCCAGCCCTTCCACCGACCCCTCCCCCTGCCCGCCCCATACCATGTCATACCCTGTAATAAGTGTGTGAAAATGTTCACGGGGCTTTTGTTGCACCATCTCAAACTGTGTGCAGATCTCAAGAAACTTGGGAGATAAAATACACAGTTATTGGTGACCAGAAAAAAAAAACACCACAATGTTTTTTTTAACATTGACGGAAATGGCAGTTTGGTAACTGGCTCGTAGAGAGCTGTAACTTGTTCCAGGAATTGGCAGTTAGCTCTAGCATGAGCTAATTAGTTAGGAATGGTTTTTATCCTCTCTACCTTTAATAGCCTGCCGTCTGAGAGAAGACAGATAGTGAACACTGGGAAATCGATACTGCTGCGACATGACCTTAATGCCGTTGGAGAAAGTGAGAGAGGTGACTCGCGGTTGATTAAGATTCTCCTCTCCAGGAGCATTCTGGTGAAAGATGTGACGAATGATGGTGGCTCCCATTCAGGAGCTACCGTTGAATCGAAGAAGCAGAAAACAGTAGAAAACTTGTGTGACTAAGCAGTGTTTAATTGTTCTGAAACTGGCTCTGCCGCCCTGGTGGTGGGGAGAGAGGGCCTTCCTGCATTTTTCACACGGGGAGAAACGCAGCTGGCACTGGCCATAATAGCCTGACACCCTATACCTGGTGCCATGCAAATAGACTGTACACACTTCTCTTTGGGCACTTTCTCAAGGTAAGTCATACATGATGTCTTACTGCTGGCAAAGGGTTGCCCGAGGACCCGTGGGGCAGCCCTTACTGGACACCTAACACACATGGGCCTCCCGGGAGACGGGCAGCTCCCGTGTGGACCCAGATGACCGGCGTTCGCGGGCATGCACGCGGCGCTGCTTTCCGCCCTTCCCCAGCTGCCGGTGAGAGTGCTTGGAAAAACAACAGCACACGCACTTGTCCGGGCAATAAGTGTTCTTCCTGAAGTTTTGCCCTGCCCATTGTCCCGGGGGCATAATGGGTGGGGCGAGTTTCGGGGTTGGTTTGGAAATTTCGAGAACGGGCTGTGGGCGGGGCCTGTTAGCTTGGGGCTGCTCTGGGGTTTAATGGTTTCGAAAGTCTGGGGTCAGGGAGCATCGCGGCAGATGACTGTGGGGTTCTGTCCTGGCTCTGTTTCCCACGGGAGGGCAGACGCACCAGGAGAAGCCTTTTCTGGGGCCCTGACAGGCGGCAGGGAGCTCTGGTCCGTGTTGCGTTCTCACCCCACACCTGAAAGATGGGCGGTGTGAAAAAACCGTGTTAGAAGAGAGGAGTAGATGGGACACCTGCTTGACTTTGCCCCTACGTCAGTGGCTGCTGGTCTTCGCCATTGATGTCCGCCCTCGGAGAAAGGTCGTGTCCCCTGACCCGCCCCCAGGTTGAAGCAGTCCTTTGGAAACCCAGGGTTTGTCAGCTGTGGTAATTGACCCTGGGGCAATTACCTAACCACCTGTTCGCCATCTCAGAATAGCGATGTCATGCCACCCGTTCGTTCACAGGCCGTTAGAGGAAATGTCAGCCAAAGACGATGAAGCGCCCATATGGTTCTCTGCTCTGTTCACGGCTGTTTGTGATGGGATCGCTTTGCTCTTCAGAGAGCTGGGCGTTGGGTCACCGGAAAAATCAGGGTGCCTGGCTGCCCTCTCTCCTTTCCTGGTGCTTTGGGTTAGTTCAGGGCTGCTCAGTGGGGCTGAGCGTATAGTTGCTCACCCCACAACCTGACATCTACTACAGCACAGCAGTCATTTCATTCAGTGGTATTTCATTGTAACATTGATGAGATGCCGTAGGAACTTAACTCTTGTTTCTATCAGTTAGCCTGTGGTAAAAGGGGGTTTCATTACACCTGTGTGTTGTTTTGCTTAAAGTCACAGAACCTATTGCGGCAGTGAGGACTTGCTGTAGCCTCTCTTGGAGGCAGTGTCTGCAGTGGTTTTCAAACGCCAGTGTGCATCAGGACCCCCGTGGCTGTGGTCCAGCAGGGTCCTGAGCCCCGCCCCGGCGTCTCTGATCGGGAAGTCCGGGTTCCAGCAGGGAATTAGTGTTTCTGTCGCGTGCTGCTGTGCCCGGGCCCAGACTGTCCACGGAGAACCCCGGCTCTAGTGTGTTAGAAGGGGCAGCAGCTTTCAAGTTAACCTGAGCTGGATCTAATCCAGCTATGGCATTTGCTTGGTTTTGTGACCTGGAGAGAGTTTTCTTAATTTCCCCAAGTCTCAGTTAATTCATCTCTAAACTGGGAGTAAATCTACTCCAAGAATTTTTAGAGAATTAGGTGACAAAGATGGCACATGGTGGGCTTTCAGTAATTATCGGCTTCTTTTATCCTGAAATGTGTGCATAGTTGTTCCACATGTAGGCAGAGAACATTTTAGGGTCCTCTTGCTAACATATATGAGAGAGGACCCCCCAAAAACCAGAATTATATTCCAGAGGGTGGGCCTTTTGTAGTTCAGGCCTTCCCCACTACATGAATGTTCTAGGAACCCATCGGTATCAGTGTACCAGCGGGAGTTGTTGTGAGAGGCTGTGTTCAGCTTCAGTGAATTTTTTTGAAGACTCTTTCAACATGTTTGCCCATTTCATGATGGGTGATTTACAAGCACACCTGCCCACACTGTGGTTGGTGTTCAGCAGTTTTTGACCAAAAACACCATGACCCCCACGCCCACCCTCCCTTTTCACCTGATGTTGCCCTGAGTGACTTTTGTTTCCCTGGATGAAAATAGTCCTCTAAAAGGAAGTGACTTGCCCATGTGGAAGAGGTGAAACAAAAAAATAGCAGACGCAGTAAAAGGCATCAAAATCAAGGCATTCAAAAGCTGTTCTGAGCAGTGGAAAAAAACATCTCGATAGGTGTACTGCATCAAATGGAGAGTACTTTGAAGGTGACTGAAGTTTAAACATGAGAATAAATACACAATTTATATTTTTTATAAATAAATAAATTCCATTTGGGGGTCCCCCCACCTCGTATAAGCTGATAGGAACAGAGGAAGTGATAGCAGCAGAGCTGTGCTTACCTGCGGGCGAGTGCCAAGCGGGTGGGCTGCACCGCTGCGGGCCAGGGGTGCGGGCGGCCGGGAGTGGTCAGCACAGAGCGGCACTTCCTCCTCACTCGCCCGGCGGCAGAACTGCGTGTCTGTGTCTGACACTCAAGCCAAAAGTCTCCAGAGTCAAAATCTGCTGTTAGAACTGGGCTGTTGAAGAAAAGCTCTCGACCACGGTGACTCGCAGTATCCCGGGATCCCGAACCTCATCTGTGTTCTTCACGCAGACCAGCCATCCTGTCAGGGGCGTGAGAAACTGGTCAGTCTGGCTCGCTCCCGTATTCCAGATTCCATCCCCTCCCCACAGCCACTGTGCCCTCCTTGGCACCTCCGACGTGTTCCTCAAATGGGTGACTGGAGCAGGAATATTTAGTAATGTATAGATCAACACATGAAATTTAAATAGTTTCTTTTTAACATCTAAAGGCAAATTATGTATACCGAAAAACTACTTTCCTAGAGATCTGAATGGTAGTGCCAGTCATTTACCATATAATTTCCAAATAAGTTGTATGCTTTTAAGATTTTCTTAATGTAGGGAGTATTATTATATAAATGATGCTTTTTTCCTGAGCCATGCTTTTATATGGAAACATAATTTTTTTAATAATATTTCTATTAAAGTGCTCAAGTACAGGGTTCCTTGAACTATGACTCACTGCCTGTTTTGTAAGTTCCACTTTGTCAGCACACAGCTCTGCTTATTTCTATATGGAGACTGAATGCTCTCAAAGCTTAAAATACTGTGTTTGGTCCACAGAAAATGTTCATAGGGGTTTCTGCTCCTAGTCAATAGGGCCCATGTGGTACTTTTTGCCACCAGAGGGCGCTGGATGTACTGCCTACTTATCACAATCAGACACCCATTTGGACACCCTGGCTTCCCACAAGGGCTGAACTCACAGCTCCTGCACCTTGGTTCCTGTCACCAACAGTATAACCTGTCCTGCTACTTGCTCTGCCAGCCATATGCTCAAGGCCACTCCTTCTCAGACTGCTCAGGGGATGCAGCATACCCTCGACACCCCTTTCGGGCCCCCTTACTATTCTAGGCCGGCTGAGCAACATCATCACATGACTTGTAGTCTCCATCATTGAAATCATTTAGCATCTTGTAGGTAATGCTACAGTGTTTTAAAAATTGTTAAGACAGCATATTTGGATACAGTCTGATCGTCAGCCTTATTTTATGGAGGAAACTCAGGCTTTCACATGTGAACCGCCAAACTCCATTCCCCAGTACGTACATGCATGTAGTGTCGATGCTGGACTCTCCTGTCCCCAGCCAGACAGGACTTTCCGTGGTCACAGCCAGCTCTTCTAGCCACTGTGCTGTGCTGACACTTTCTCTCCTAGAGCTTGCTCCATCAAGGAATCAACGATCCATTTTGCCATGTGTCTCCAGCTGCTTCTATAAACTTATTTAAAACCAATCTTAAATAAGCAATAAGCTTTGATCTTAATTCCCCCCCATAGCTACCTGTTTCCCCTTTCCTCTGCCAGGATTCTTGAAAAGAGGTCTATTCTTGTTCTCTCCCTTTCTGAATTCCCACACATCTCTCCACCCAGTACCATGAACTCTCTTCCTCCATGACAGGTGGAAACTACTCTGGCCAGGTCATCAGACTTCTGCTATATCTGATGGAGACTTTTTTCCAGCTTTATTGAGATGGAATTGACATACAATATTATGTGAGTCTAAGGTTTATGATGTGTTGATTTGATACATTTATATATTGCAAACTGATTCTTTCTACTACCTACTGTAGCATTAGCTCATGATAGACCTTTTGATTCAGCTCTTGGCTGCGCCTGGAAAAGAGGCATAAACCTGGGCAGGGCAGCTCCCTTCAGCTGAGGTCACTCCTGGGTGGGGTGGGGGGAGGACAGGACAGGACAGGACTTGGGCAAGCAATCGACGGCTACCCCACACTGGACAGTGGGCCTGGGGCACCTTAGTTCCGAAAGGGGCTTCTGTGCTGTGCACTGCAGCACCCACAGCGGATGTGGTCTCTGCTCCAGAGATCTTTGCCGTTTGGGTTGTTTCTGACTAGTTGTTTGATTTTAAACAATTTTTATTCTAGAACTCAGATTTTTCTTTTTTCTCATCCCCAGGACTTACTCATAACTGAGTTTGTTGAAACTTACTTTTTACTAGCATTTATTGTATCTCATGACAGATTAGGAACCACTGATCTATTGAATTATACTGCATTCTAACTCCACATGCCCTAAGCTGCATTCTCAGCCTGAAGTATATAGTTTATAATTTTTCTCCTTTTTCTGGTACTTACACAGTCTCATTTCTAACCCAGTGAAGGCCTTCGCTGTCTTCCACCTCTTACGTCAGGGCTAAACCACTGATGATATATTTTATTAGTGATTTTAGCTAGTCAAAGGGCTAAATGAGAGGTCAGATTATTTTCCTTTTTCTTAGAGAATACTTAAAAAGTAATTTACAAAGTGGTGGATAGTTGCTCAACCTACTATTTCCTTGATCTCCTACAGTCTCTGTTTCTACCTCATCAACTTAAAAAATAAAAGTCAATGTGTGCTTTTCAGGATTCAACTGGATATAGGCTAGAAAACAGAGACATGATCCTTTTACCCTGCTAAAATGTTTTCAGTGGCATGGCCCCTTTGATTTTCATCAGGTATATATGGTTGCATTTCATGTACATTTCAAACAATGCCATGTGAATTTCTCTCATTTTGTGCACAGAAAAATTAAACAACTCTGATTATCCTCGACCCCATCCAAAAAAAGCTTGCTAGCAGAACAAATTGTAGATTAGATTTGTGCTATTTTCATTTCATAGCAAAAGTTATCTTGTAAACAGAAATAGCTGCTCTCCTCATTACGATCATGTGAGCAACACTGCTTATGAGCATCGGTACTTCTGCAAAGAATTATCCTGTAAGAAAAGCCCAACATTATTTTTTCCCATCCTGCAAACAATGTCATGCAACCATTTACCATATGCTAGTGCAGGTGCTGGAAAACGTGTCTCCAGGGCAAAATGTGCAGCAGAAGTTGGGAGAAGAGATGGTACGGGGTGCCAATAACTGCCGTCATCACTGAGGAGAAAATTCTCTGTGAAATATTAGCTCTGATGCTTAGAAAGTACAAGGCAACAGCAAAACAGGTTCCCTCTTCACTTACACAACACATTGCATGATTAGAAAGGGATGATGGGAAAATGTTCGTGATGTGGTATAATAGCAATCCCACCCTAATGAGACCCTGGGAGTGCAATGCCTGTCGGTTTACATACATACAATTCTGGGAACATCTCCAGAATTGAAATGTATTTCTTTGGAAAATTGAAACTGGAATCGTGTGAGTTTTGAAGCATATGAATCTTTGGGAATACATTTCTCAAAATCAACAGCCTTAATTTTGAAGGCGCTAGCATTTTTTATTTTGTGTTGATGTTTCAGTTTTTATGATGGTGCTAGATCACTCCATTTGTAATTGCTGTTAGGCCATTTGTAAGAGGACAAGATGCAGTAGATCACAAAAGGGCCAGAGAATTGAGGAAGAAGGGTGGGAAGAGAAGGGGAAGAAGTGAAGGAAAGGACAAAGGAACTGCGGGGGGAGGTGGGGGTCCTCAGTGACATCTGGAGACAAGAAGAGGAATGGTGCTGAACAGCAGGAGCTGGTCTGGTTGGCCGAGAGAAGTCTGGCTCAGGGTCAGACCAGGCTTAGCTCCTCTGCCTCCAGCTGAAGTCTGTCAGTCAGCTGATACGTGCTGAGTTCCTTTTATGTGCTGGGCACGATAGACACTGGAAATAACAGTGGACAAGACAGGTGGGATTCCTGCCCTTGTGGAGCCTGCTAGTCTTGTTAGAAAACAATAATGTTGAGAATAACAAAAAAAGCTTCAAGGGGGAATTAGAGGGTGCTATGGGAGAGTCAGAGAAGGCTTCCTTGGCTGAGTGACAACATGAGACCTGGAGAGTGTCCTTGACTCCTTCAGGCGTCGGCATCTGCATCGTGAACTTGACAGCGCCATGAGGTCTAGGAATGACAGATGTAGGTTTGGGTGGAACTTTATTTACGAGACAGGTGGCTGCCCAGATCGGCCCGCAGGTCGCATTCTGCTGACCTGAGCGTCAGGGGCCGGTTGGTCAGTCACTGTCAGTCATGTGGTGTGCCGTCTGTACCCAAACTCCAAACAACCGCTCAACCTCCTTCCCTCCCTCCATTCCCAGTTGATTCTGAATGGTCTTTAAAATGTAAAGAAAAGCTGTTCAAGAGAACATGACACCCAGGGTGTTTATTTTCTGGCCCCTTTCTTTCATTCTCCTGTGGAATGGGCAGATACCTCAAATCTAATACCACATAGAGTCATGTGTTTCTCCACACCCCACTCTGAAAATTTATTTCTTTGTGTGCGTGTATGTGTGTTTTCTTTTCTGTTAATAGCGCTGCCACACACTGAGTTATCCCAGCCAGAAAGCGGGTGACCTCAGTCCTGCCCAGCCATTCTATCCCCTTAACCTGCTCTGCTCTCCATTCTCACCGCTGCATCCTGCTTTGTGCCCTCATCACCTCGCTCTCAAGATTGTGCTGAGAATGAAGCCACAATGAGCAGTCAGAATGTTTGGAGAGCCTTCTAACTGATATTTTACCTTTCTGTTCAAATTCTTCAGAGTATGGAAGAAGGTGGGGTATGGGGAGAAGGGCTGCTGGCATACATGGCTTTTGTGGAATCTGGAGCAATTTTATGCCGCCCCACCCTTCCAGACCACTTAGTACAGTGAACGTCCAGCATTAAACTCAAAACATCACCCCCACATATTCTGAGAAGGCAGTTTAGTAGTTCAAGTATACACCTCAGGGATCTCACTACGCAGCAGCTCTCAAAACACCTGTTCCAACTCTGCTTAATCCTCTCACTGAGAAGAGTTTATGTTACAGTTTATTTTCTCCATCTTTTAAAATTCTAGTGGGTGGGCCCTGGGCCAGTAGTTTATTCAGTTTGTTAGAGTGTCATCCCAATATGCCAAGGTTGTGGGTTCAATTCTTGGTCAGGGCACATACAAGAATCAACCAATGCATGCATAAATAAATGGAACAACGTTTCTCTGCCTCCTCCCCTCTCTCTCTTGCTCTCCTCTCTCTCTAAAAAAAGTTAAATTCTAGTGGATGTCTTAACCTCTGAAACAGACTGCTAATTTGTTTACTAGTATGCATTCTCCTTTTTTATTTTCTTTTTTAAAGATTTTATTTATTTATTTTTAGAGAGAGGGGAAGGAAGGGAGAAAAAGAGGGAGAGAAACACTGATGAGAGAGAGAAACATTGATTGGTTGCCTCTTGTTTGTGCCCCACCCAGGGACTGAAACTGCGACCCGGGCAAGCGGCCTGATCAGGTGACCAGTGATCTTTGATCAGGAATCAAACCAGTGACCTTTTGCTTTGTGGGATGATGTCCAATCAACTTAGCCATACAGGTCAGGGCTCCTTTTTAAATTCTTGTACCATGTTTCATACAATCTAAGACATCATCAGTATAAGATGCACCATATTTTATCTTACCACCAAGAAAGAAAAGGTACCCATTAATGGGAAGTCTAAGAGGTAACCCCCAAACTAAGGTGAGGTAGCAAAGGGATCCCCCTCCGTGAACAGGAAATGAGAGGTGCACCTCACTTGTACCTGGGGTGGCAGGGAACAGGTCCCCCAGTGGTGGAGATAGAAAAGAACTTGAGAACTTGAACCAGGAGCTGTTATTCACATTGATTTGTGGTCTGAATTCTAAAACAAACTCAAGCAGAGAATGTAATTGAAAGTAGTCTCGTGTTGAGAATGCCCCTAGATTACTGGAAGAAAAAGATGCAGATCAGCCCTGACAAAAATGGAAGTTTGGTGCAGGCCGACAGAGATTGTCAGATGAGTGCTGACCCCAGAGTGTGAAAATGTGAGCATCCATGGAGGGTAGATGGAGTGTGCTAGTGATGGATTTCAGTTGGCCCCATGGCCAGGTGTCTGGAGACGGCATTTCCCAGTATCCTCTGCAGCTAGAGAGCATCAGGTGACCTACTGGCGAGATCAGGCTGAGTTTCTTTCCTGTTTCCCTCCTGGGAAATGGCGACAATTGCTGTAACTTTCCTAGACCTAGTGTGGAAGGTCCATGTTGAAGGTGACTGAGCCCACCCCTGCCCCTGATCTTGGGTCCCTGGGTGACTTGAAGCTCAGAGACATCTGTTTGCCCTCAACCAGAGGTTGGTTAGATAGAAAGGGTCAGGTAGTAAGTATTTTAGCTTTTATGGCTATACAGTCTCTTTTGTATTATTTGACTTGGCTGTTGCAGAGGGAAAGTGGGTATGGACAATACAGCAATGGTATGGCTGGCTTTGATAAAACTATTTACAGAACAGACAGCAGTCAGTGATACCTGCCCTAGACCATCCACAAGTTTGTTATACTATGCAACACACTGAAACATCTGTATTGATTAAGCCATAATGTTTTGGGTATCCTTATTATAGCATCTTAGCCAGCATACTAATTCATGCAGCTTTTATTATGGATAAACTCGCCAGGCAGTTTTTCCACCAGCCCAGTCCTCAGTCGGGCTCTCCTGTTACCCAGATTCGCAGTGGTCTTCCCTTGGCATTCCACTTCCAGTCCCGAAGCCCAGTCTGTCATTCTCCAACCTGCCACCAAAATGGATCTTCTAAAAACAAATGTCTCATTTGGCTTTTGCCCCTTTTAAATGCTCCATGCTCACTCATTGCAAAGGGTGAAATACAACCCCTTAGCATAGGAGACCCTGCTGTAACTGCCTCTACCCATGGCTTCAGCATCTGCTGCAGGCACTGTTGACCTTCTGAGACAGGTGGGCACAGGTAACCAGTTCTTAGTGGTCTTGGACAAAGAATTGAACCAAACACACAGAGTTTATAGCAGAAAGAGAGAGTGCAAATTGATTACGCAATAGCATACTCCACAGAACATGGGAGCGGGCCAACTCTGAGCAGAGATTGACCTCGGGTGCTGGAGGGATTCTATTCTTATAGGGCAGATATTTCCTGGCTAGTGTTGGCAGGCTTTAATTGCACATGTACACACAGTTATATTACTTTAAAGCTACGGCATACATGGTCTTCCATGATTTTCCTTGATTGGCCACTGGAGAAGGGGGTCGCACAGTGTTGGTTTATTATAACACTATTATAATGAAGCAGGGGTCAGGTAGCATCTTCTTCGCAGTGCATTCATGAGTCACCATGAGTCAGCACTTTTCCAGGAAACAGGAACAACCAGTCTTAGAACAGGGTCTCTGTCCTTTATCTTAGCCCTGGGGCACCTCCGGAGTGTCCTCCTTCCTAGCTTATCTTCTGCCTCACTTCCAAGAGGTTTCTCTCGGTGCAGCTCCCCTGGCTAGAATGGCCTTGCCAACACAGTCCCCTTGGTGCACCGATCCTCTGTCACGCTGGGCCCGGAGGCTCCTTTCCTAGCTAGCCCTGCTAGGCCCCCCTGCCCTCGGCTGAGAAATGAACTGGTTGGGAGCAGGAACTGTCTGTGCTTGGTTTTCTCCACTAGGACCAGGCGTGGGGCAGCCTCACCGCATGCTTGAGTGTGTGAGTCATTCTTTCCTCTCCTGTCACTTCTGCTAATTAAACTGATCTCTTTAGTTATGAAGCATATAATATTTATAAAATCAGAGTGGAACAGACCACTTCTTTTAGCAATGATAAAAGGAGCACTGTGGACTAAGTCTATTGCTCAAGGTTTACCTATATTTTATTAATTCATCTTCACATCCCAACTGTTGTGAAATCCTATCTTTCTGGGTCAACCGACTCCTGCTACCTGTATCTGCAGGTAAAAACATTTCCTGCGTCTCGACTCGGTTTTGCCGGGACACCTGGCAGTGCTGTCCTTGAAACGCTGCTGCCCACGTCGCCTCCGGCTTTTATTCGATGGTTCTGCCGTTTCTTTTCTTATATTACTTGCCCAGCCACCCTGCACATGTGTCTAGTTTCTTCACTTGGTGAAACAGATGTTAAGTGAAACTTTGCCCAAGATCCTAAGACAATAACCATGAAAGTGAGTTGTGAATGAGAGCATCCTCTTCTGTAGAACGTGAAAAGTTAGTGGTTCTGAGCTGGCCCAATCTTTTGTGAAGCTCATTTGTTCGGCAGCAGAGTTGTGAAGTGCTGGGAGATCAGGGAATGGGGTGGGGGAACATGTAGGGGGAGTTGCAAGTGTTCTGTGGGTCACCCATCCTCCCACCAGCATCCACCCAGGAGGATGGGTGAGGGCTGTCTGCCCTTTCTTCAAGTCTTGCGAGAGGGGCTTCTACCCTGCCACCCTGGAGAGCTGGAGAACGAGATGTGTGCCCTTGGAGTTACAGGGCCTGCCAGGACTGAAGGTGAACGCCCCCCACTAGAGTAAAGTAATGGTCCAGCTTTGCAGCTGAGTGAAGCAGAGCTGCCCCTGGAGCTGGGATGGACCAGACCTTTCAGAGTTTGTCACGAGTCCTCTCCAGATGAGATCCAGGTGCAAGTGAGAGCTGCAACCTGGTGTCATCTCAAGCCTGGTCCTAGGGAGCCACCTGGAGTGGCTCCTACAGCTCGGTAGAGATAAGCTGAAGATAGGACGAGATTTCTAGGAGCTTCAGGCAGTACCCGGGATGGAGATGCACATGCCTGCCTGGGTCAAGGGAACTCAAGGGAAGGTCCTGGATTGCTAAACCACCCACAAAAGCACCAGCCAGAGAACTGGCTTTAGCCAATCACCAGGCCAGAAACCCAGGAAGCAGCTTACAATGGTGCCAAAACGAACAGCACTTTCCTTTCCCCTCACCTCTTCCTCTTCCTCTCACAGGTCTTTCTTTAGCACAACAGGGGCCAGTCCAGCACGGGTGGGCATGCTGGCAGGGGCGCGGGGGTCAGCTGGGTGGGGCAGGAGGGGGCTGCTTTCTGCATCTGGCTGGCTGGTGTCTTGTGTGTGTGGGGGGGCTGGGAAGGGGCCAGGCCCTTCACATTTCTGGATTGAAGGTATTTGCATTAGCTGTGGGTGACCAGCAAAATCATAAAGACAGCAGAGTTGTCAAGGCCTGGAAGGGGAGGGGGACAAAAACTGTTCTCTGCTATGTCTCCCCATGTTACACTTGTTTAATAAATCAATTAAAATTTTCCTGCCTACATTTTTAACTGGTAAAGTTGTGAAATACTTATTATTATATGTAAATAATAGTAATAATAATACTTTTAGTTTAACTAGAAAAGACAAATATTTAATTTTTGCCAAAATTAAAGGAAGGAATATTGAGAGGAAAATGACGTAAGTTTTGAACTGGGGAATGAGGGTGTATTTGCTAAAAGTGAGAAAACATAACACAGGGTCTATCTTCTTGTTAACTTCAAGCCTATTTTCTTGTTAACTACATTCTCACACGCTTTCATAGTATTTCATAAGAGCATCTCTCCCACTTCAGCTATTGGTGGGATTAGGAACCTGCTTTATTCTTCACCCCTGCTCTACAACCCTTGGGAAAGGAAAGCAAACAGAATTACTGGGACTCTATTCAGTTGTGAGCCCCCTGTGGATGTACAGAAGACATCTAGTTAAGATCAAAACCTCCTGAGGAGGCTGACTGTAAATTCCAGATTCTCCCTAGGGGAGTATCCTGATTGGAAATCCTTTTTTAAGCCCAAGCGCCAGAGGGGATAAAGTATCTTCACTGTTCTCTCTAGCTGGGCTGCTGGAAGGAGCCACGTGGAAGGAGGGACACGGGCCTCTGGCACAGCACAGCTGCTGGCACAGCACAGCTGCGGTCTGCAGCCCACAGGTGTGGGAGGGACAGGACAGGCGGCTGTGGCATCACCTTCGTTTTGCCACAAATCATTTGCAGAACAGCTTCCTTTCACAACAAGCTGTGTGTGGAATAAATCCTCCTGTTGCCATGGAATTAGGGAAGGGGAAGCCTTGGTTTGGGGGACAGGGGCCTTGATTTTAGAGAGAAGGCCCTGTGGCAGTGAGGCAGGAGGACTGGCTTTGTGAAAGTTTCCTCACTTGCACTGTGAGTATGACCGCCCCATGCACTGGCCTCTGGGAGGCTGTGGGAGGCCTGGCCTCTCTCCAGGACGTTCCTGCGGTGACCAGCCAACACCCACCCTTTATAAAGCAAGTCTTCTCCCTTGAAAATTATTTTTATCTCAATAAATATATAACAGACAAAGAGGTTACGTATGTGTATCTTTAAAAGAATAATAAAACTAAAATGAGCACTCATGCATACTTTCCAGCTTAAGAAACAGAACATTGCCGATATTTTTGATACTATTGAATTCCTCCGTGTGCCCTCACTGATCACATTTTTCCCCTCTCCACACTGCAGGGGGAGCCCTCTCTAGAATTTGTATCAATCCCTCACTTCTGCTAACATTTTCCCACACATGCCTACGTCACTCACCACTACACTCAGTTTTGCTTGTGTTTGAGCTTTTGTATGAATGGAACTGTGGTCTGTGTTCTTTTGCACCCTTCTCTCACACGATTATATATTTGAGATTCCTCCTTGGTGATGTGTGTAGCTGTCCTTCCTCTCCACCACTGTGTAATGTCCCATGGTCCGACTATGTCACTGTTTACATGTTAGTTCTATTCTTGATTGATATCAAGATACTGACTTTGTTCTGTGATGAGTACTGCTACCGTGATCATTCTTGAACATGGACTGTTCAGTACATCTATGACAGTTTCTGTTTGGTCACAATTCCTGGAATGGGATTACTAAATGGTAAAGTATATACGAGGTCTGTCCAGAAGGTATCTAGCCATGTAACATGAAAAATGGACACATTTATTTAAGAAGATACAAGATACAAGAAACATTGTACATGGGACAATGATGCCTCAGTCCCCTTCAAAGTAGGCACCTTGGGACCTCACACAGTTCTCCCAGTCACCATCACCTCCCCCATTGTTATTTTCCCGAGTCCCACTTATGGTCTGAAATTTCTTCCTTTCAAAGGTGATTTTAGTTTTGAGTAGAGCCAGAAGTCACAGGATGCCAAATCTGGGCTACAGAGGGGCCAAGTCACCTGGGTGATTTGATGTTTCGCCAAAACTCTGCATGAGATGGGATGCATGAGCGGGCGCTTTGTCATGATGAAGCTGCCGATCACCAGCTGCTCATAGCTGTGGCCTTCTGAATCATCTGAATAGTTTTTACAGAGGAATGTTCAAGCTTAATGCAAAATCTGATGTAGAATCGTTGTTCTACTTAGTCATTTTGAATGTGATAGCCACACAGCACACATGCTCACTCAAAGGTGTGTTCTGCCCCCACTGACTAGTACAGTGAAGTTGTCATTGTTCACACATGTGCAGTCCAGTCCACTCTCCTTGGCTGGTAGGTTACATTGATATCATGGAAACAGTTCTTGTTATATTAACAATGGTTGGACTTTTTCCAGACAAACCTCACATATGTCTAATTTTACTAGGTGACACCAAGATATTTTCAAAAGTAGTTGTTCTAATTTATAATCACACTGGCAGTGTGTTGGAGTTCCCACTTTTGGACATGCCTGGTACCATAAAACTTCACATTTTAATTTTTTTATCTTCACCAAGGACATGCTCATTGATTTTAGAGAAAGGGGAAGAGAATAGGAGAAACATCGAGGTGAAAGAAACATCAATTGGTTGCCTCCTGAATGTACCCAGACCCAGGACCAAACCCACAACCTGGGCATGTGCCCTGACCAGGAATAAACCTATGACCTTTTGGTTTACGCGACGATGCTCCAACCAACAGAGTTACACCAGCCAAGCCAAACTTCTAATTTTTTATTAATCTGGGGTATGTGAAATGATATCTAATATTTCATTTGTTCTTCCCTGGCTAATGCAATCTCTGATCTAATAAGGTTAAGCATCTTTTCAGGAATTATAGGTTTCTTTTTCCTCTTCTGTCCAATTCCTGTTCTCATCTTTTCTCTCCTTTATAGAGTTCATTTTTTCTGGTTGGGTCACAAGGGTTATTTTTTTTCAAACTTTTGTTAAGTGTATTTAAATGTTGCCTCCCAGTTTGTGTCTTATCTTTTCACTTTATGGTGTCATTGATGAATAGGATGAACAGAGTTTTAAAAATTTAATGTAGTCAATTATACCAAAGCATTCCTTCACAATGTGCATTAAGATAGCCTTCCTTGCTCTGAGGTCATAAGTAGGTCCTCGTAATGTGCATTTAACTAATCAATTTCTTAATCCGTGTGGAGCATGTGTGTGTGTGTACATTGTGCCTGACCAGTTAGACACTTCATACCTGAATAGGTGTGCTGGCACCAGGACTCAGAACAGGAAGTGGAGCACGTTGAGCCAGCCCTCCAGTGGGAGCCCACCCAGCATTCCAGTGGCCACTCTGTAGCCCTAGAGTGACAGTTCAGATAGGGGGGAGGACATCACTCTGCTTAGAAGCCCCAACCTCAGTAAGAACCAATAACTCTTCTAACTCTGGGGTGAAACTTCAGGTTCTGGAAAGGAAAATGCCTAGTTTTAAGTTACGTAGCATCAGGGAGGTTCCCACACTATATTTATGGTTCATTCACAGTCTTCCAGGACAAATACAGTTTATCAATCAGGGATCATTTTTGTCATAAGCACCGCTGCCTTGCGACACAGCTGAAATTCTGCCTTTATCAGTTCTCAAGGAAAACAGAAGAGAAAAGGTAACGCAAAGCCAATTTCTTATGTTAAAGGAGAAAAGGTTGTGTCGTGTTGAGACTTTCCCTTCCCTCGAATGTGGGGGGGCTCCACGCACAGCCCCCCGCCCCGGGCACCAGGGATGAGAATAAGTCTACCAAGACATGATCTGCTTGGGGAGGAAACATGGCTGATCTCTCAAAGGAGAAGGGCCAAGAGCCTTTTCCTCAGTGGGATTTTATTAGGTTCATTTTGCACAGGAATACAGGTAAAGCTCATTAATCATTGTCAGGCAGTAAGAATCAGACAATACATAACATACAAAGAACTCTGAGGGCCTATTTTAGGAGACTTCTCCCAGACAATGAGAATTTAGGCTTTGTCAAAGCCCAGGGTGGAGGGTCTATCACCCCCTTTCTCCATAGCCCCTCAAGTCCTTCCCTGAGGGCCTCCATGTGATCATGCCTGTCTTAGGTCGTTCCCCCCTTGGGGAATCTTACTCATCATTGGCTAACCAATCAAGCATTGGGGGCCAGACAGGATGAAGAAAAAGGAGCAGAAGTGGTGCCCCTGACAGATAAGCTTTGTCTCCTCAGTGGCTTCTGGTCTGAAGGTCGCTCACTCAACCTTAGCCATGGGGTGGGGGGTTACAGCTTCTGAAACCAGGCAGGGTGGTTCCCAGCACTCATGGTGGGTGTTTGTTGGTGTATAGAGTATGAAGAGGGATCTACTTTTATTATTTCACTTTTTAAATTTTATTTTTCAACTATAGTTAACATTCAATATTATTTTCTGTTAACTTCAAGTGTATAAAATAGTGGTTAGACAATTATATAATTTATAAAGCACTGCTCCCAATAAGTCTGGTACCCATCTGGCACCGTTCATAGTTACTATAATGTTATTGATTGTATTTCCTATGCTGTACTTCATTATTTTCTCTGTGGATAACAGGTTCTTCTAGCACCATTTGGTGAGTAATTCCTCTTTTCCTTGCTGATCTGCAATGCCAGATAGAGCATTATCTTTCAGGTTTCACTGTATATCTGAGTCTGTTTTATTAGCTCTGTATTCTCTTCCAGTACTACCCAGTGCTATGCACTGCCATGTAATTCTAATTAATCCAGTGCTACCATAAGCCTCCATAGCTGGGGGGTCAGATCTGCCTATTTCTGCAGCTAAGTCTTATTAATTTGTGATGGCTTTTTTGATCTGTCAATTTAGCAAGGTTACAGGCCCTGTTATGTAATCAAACACTAATCTAGGTATTACTGTGAGTAAACCTGCAGATGTAATTAAAGTCCCTTATCAGTTGGCTTTAAGGAAGATTATCCTGGATTATCAGGATGGGAAGAATTGAATCTGTTGGAAAGCCTTATGTGTAGGACCAACTTTTCTCTACAAGAGAGAAGAAATTCCCCTGTGGATGATGGTGTTGGCCAGTGCTGTGGAGTTGTACTGTGCTGATGACAGCCCCCTCTGTGGATTTTGAACTTGCTTAGCCAGCCCCCAATTCCTTATAATAAAACTTTATATAGATAGATCAATAGATTCTGCTTCTTAACTTGTATATTCTTCTTCTCTTCTTTGTTTCATTTAAGTTCCAAAAATCAACTGTCAAATTGCACAAAAATACATTTGGGTCATGATTTATATTATAGTAAACCCATACGCTAGTTTGAGTGGAATTTGTATCTTTCTAAAATTGAGTCTTCCTATCCATGTTTTTGCACTCATGTAGATCCTTTAAATATCTTTCCAGAAAGATTTAAAATTCTTAAAAAAAAATCTAATTGTTGCAGTAATTATGAATGCCATTTTAAACCCCTTTCTTATTAAGTAACACATATATAAAAATTATACACCTGGACAAATTATTATAAAGTTAATCCTAAATTATTAATTACTTAGAATGAGGAATATAACATTGTCTGAAGCTTTCTGAGTACCTTTCCCTTTTCAATATCCCCTTTCCTAGTTCTGACCTTCCTTTCTTCATTCTGACCTTCCTTCCTTTCATAGTTTTGCCACTTCTGTAAGAATTTCCAAATAATCTGGTTTAGAACCTTATATAAATGAATCAAGCAGTAGGTATACTTTTGTGGATGCTTGATTTATGACCCAGTGTGAGGCCATGTTATTATTTAGCCTTCACTCTTTCTGGTGAAATAAATATTTTATCATTATGAAATGTCCTTTATTTTTTTATTTTTTAAAAATATTTTATTGATTGTGCTATTATAGTTGTTACCCCCCTCCATCCCCCTCCACCCTGCACACCCTCCCCCATCCACATTCCCCCCCTCTAGTTCATGTTCATGTGTCATAAGTTCTTTAACTTCAACATTTCCCATACTATTCTTGCCCTCTCCCTGTCTATTTTCTACCTACCATCTATGCTACTTATTCTCCATACCTTTCCCCCCTCTCTCCTCCTCCCACTCCCCTGTTGCTAACCCTCCATGTGATCTCCATTTCTGTGATTCTGTTCCAGTTCTAGTTGATTGCTTAGCTTGTTTTTGTTTTAGGTGTGGTTGTTAATAATTGTGAGTTTGCTGTCATTTTACTATGCATGTTTTTTATCTTCCTTTTCTTAGATAAGTCCCTTTAACATTTCATATAATAAGGGCTTGGTGATGCTGAACTCCTTTAACTTGACCTTATCTGAGAAGCACTTTATCTGCCCTTCCATTCTAAATGAAAGCTTTGCTGGATAGAGCAATCTTGGTTGGAGGTCCTTGCCTTTCATGACTTGGAGTACTTCCTTCCAGCCCCTTCTTGCCTGCAAGGTCTCTTTTGAGTAATCAGCTGACAATCTGATGGGAACTCCTTTGTGGGTTACTGTCTCCTTATCTCTTGCTGCTTCTAGGATTCTCTCCTTCATTTTTACCTTGGCTAATGTAATTATGATGTGCCTTGGTGTGTTCTGTCTTGGGTCCAACTTCTTTGGGACTCTCTGAGCTTCCTGGACTTCCTGGAAGTCTATTTCCTTTGCCAGATTGGGGAAGTTCTCCTTTATTATTTGTTCAAATAACTTTTCCACTTGTTGCTCTTCCTCTTCTTTTTTCTGGTACCCCTATAATTTGGATGTTGGATCATTTAAAGATGTCCTGGAGGTTCCTAAGCTTCTCCTCATTTTTTTTTGAATTCTTATTTCTCCATTCCTTCCTGTTTGTTTTTTTCTTTCTTCCTTCTGGTCCACTCTGTTGTTATGAGTCTCAGTTTTCTTCCCATCACTATTGGTTCCCTGTGTATTTTCCTTCATTTCTCTTATCATAGCCTGCATTTGTTCATCTAATTTGCTACCATAATCAACCAATTCTGTGAGCATCCTGATCACCAATGTTTTGAACTATGCATCTGATAGGTTGGCTATCTCTTGGTCACTTAAAAGGATGGCTTTCATTTGTTCTTCTGTTTGAGTCATCTCTCTCTCTCTCTTTTTTTTTTTTTTTGTCTGGTCATGCCTGTTATGTATGAGGGTTGGAGCCTTAGATGTTCACCAAAGCGGGGCAACCCAGCCGCTGGGTTGTGATGCTGTATGTGGGGGCAGGGTCCGAGAGTGAACAATGGTGCTTGCTCTGCTCTCTGCCAATTTCAGTCCCTTCTGCTGCTTCCCCCAAGCAAACTGGACCTTCCTGGTGCCAATTCCTGTGCGGGTGGGCTTGTGCACCCCATGGGACTTTCCAGTGATCTCTCCTGTGAGGCTGGGAGTCTCTCCCTGTGCCTCAACCCCCACAGGTGTTTTCAATCAGTGCCGCAAGGCTCTATTTCCCAGCGCTGGGATCCTGGGTTGTGCGCTGTGCCTTGCTTCACAATCACCGCCTCGCTGGGTCTGCTGGTTGTCACCCCTTGGCCAGGGTCTGCCTGCTGCCGCTTGCGCACCCAGGGTTTGCCACTGGGGTCTTATCCGGGTCCCAATGCAGTTTGTGCTGTGCGACCCCTCTCCGCCCGGCTTCCCAACTCCGCCCCTCCTACCAGTCTGGATGAACATCTGGGTTGTCTGACTTCCATACAGTTCAATTTTCTGTCAGTTCTGGTTGTTATTCTATTTCTAAATTGTTATTGTCCCTGTCTTGCTTGTGCGAGGAGGCACAGTGTGTCTACCTATGCCTCCATCTTGGCCGGAAGTCTGTCCTTTATTTCTTGAAGTCTTTTTTTGCTTTACAGTCTACTTTGTGTAATATCAGTATACCACACTAGCTTCCCCCATTTAAAATTTTTAAACTTTCTGGATTCCTCCTGCATGTGGTGATCTCTCTGGCTTGCTGTCTTTTCTTACATCTTTGCCTAGAATCCTTTACTAATTAATTTATTGTCCTCCAATCTAGAAAACATTAGATATTTTGTATAGATTTTCAGTTGTCTTAAGTAGGAGGGTTAATGCTACTTAATCTCATCTGCCATCCTCAGAAGTGGAGTCTTTTCTTTGTGTCTGGCTTGTAAAATTACATAGTGTTGTGTATTGGTCTTACGTCCTGCAGACCTGCTAAACTCTTTTATTAATTCTAGCATTTCATGTATAAATTCTTTTGGACTTTTACATAGATAACTATATTATCTGCAAATAATGGGAAATCTCGTTCTTTTCAGTCTTTACAAATTGAGTTTCTTTTCCTTGTCTTCCACTGGCAAATACCAGTACTATAATAAATAGAAAATAGTAATACTGGGCATCTTTTCCAGTTCCTGATTTTAAAGGGAACCCATTTAATGTTTTGGTATTAAGCAAGCTATTCTCCACCATTTTTAGTAGATAAACTTATTCAGATCAAGCAGGTTCTCTTGTATTCCATTTGCTAAGAGTTTTTATTTTATAAGTCATAAATGGTTATTGAGTTTTATTAAATGTTATTCTGCATCTGTTATGAAGATCATATGGTTTCTGTTTGGATCTGTTATTATAGTGAGTTATAATACTTGATTTTTTCTAATGTTTAACCAGTTCTGCACCCTTGAATAATTCCAACTTTATCATAATGTATTATTATTTTTATACATTTCTTGATTTGGTTTGCTAATAATGTTTTGTTTAGGATTTTTGTATCTATGCTCCTAAGTGAACTGGAATTTAACTTTCTTATAATGTCTATGTCTGGTTTTGGTATCAAGTTTATAGACGCCTCAGAAAAGAAGCTGGGCTCTGGCTGGTGTGACTCAGTGGATTGAGCATTGACCTGGGAAGAGAAAGGCCGCCAGTTCTATTCTTGCTCCGGGCACATGCCTGGGTTGCGGGCCAGGTTGGGGGCGTGCGAGAGGCAACCTACTGATGTTTCTCTCCCTCTCTTTCTCCCTCTCTTCCCCCCTCTCTAAAAATAAATGAATACAATCTTTAAAAAATGAGT
The DNA here is from genome assembly GCA_004024845.1 of Tonatia bakeri. NCBI lineage: Eukaryota > Metazoa > Chordata > Mammalia > Chiroptera > Phyllostomidae > Tonatia > Tonatia bakeri. The sequence goes on along the minus strand of PVIA01000731.1, from coordinate 62,412 downwards.
TGGGGTGTTCCCTGTTGACCCTTCTTTGAAAGAACCATGATAAACTTAGAATTTTCTTTCTCAAACACTCAGCAGAGCTCATTTCTCAGCCATCTGGGTCATGTGTGTTCTTTGTGGGAAGTCGGTAGCTATTGGTTTAGTTTACAGGCTGGATCGCCGATCTTTAAAGACGCCAGGGTTGTGCCTCTGTGCTAGCAGAGCCTGAGCTGTTACCTGATGGTCCAATCTGGCCCTCCCCCGATTGTTCAGAGGTGAAATCCACATGGGCTGCAGCTCCCCTAGTGGCCACAGATGGGTCACTATGAAGGAGAGCTTGATGGTGGTGGGCAGCCACAGGTGGGGAACCAGCTAGGCACTGGCTTGCGTTTGAGCACTGCTTCAGGAGTGTCATTTTCCCCAAAGAGCTGCTGGCGAGCCCCAGTCAGAGGGAAATGAGAGGACAGGGAGTGACAAGCGGGAGCCAAGGAGGGCTGGCTGGTGGGTTAGCGGGCTGATGGGTTGGTTTGCTGGGAGTCAGTGGTATATTGGTCCCTGAGGCCCACCGCAGTGCCACACAGTGACGTTTAGTGGCTATTTCAGGGGCTACCCCAGGAAAGAGGCAATGGTGGCAGGCGTGTGGAGGATTCCTTGGGCAAGGTGTAGAGTTCAGTGTAGCAGCTATTTACCAATAAGGAAGGACATGTTTCTAAATTTAAGTCTGTAACAGCTGTTCTGTGCACCAGCTCTGATGGCCACATCTGTGTTTCTGGGTGTTCCTCCAGCACTTTGAACATATTACATCACAGGCTTCTGCCTTCATTGTTCTGTGAGAAATTAGCTGTTAGTCAAACTGTAAATCCTTTGTGGATAGTTTGTCTTTTCCCTTTAAGAGTGTGTAAGACCTTTCTTCTCTTCTGGTGTTTTGTAGTTTCATAACAATCATATCTAAGTGTTATTTCTTTTTATTTATTCTGCTTGGGTTTCCAATCTGAGTATTGGAATCTTTCATCAGTCATAGGAGGTTGTCAGCAATTGTCTCTTGAATATTTTCCTCTCCACTTTCTCATTTACCTTCTTCTTGATTGTATGTGGTACCCTCTTGCTTTTCTCTCAGTTTTTAAACACTTCATTTCTCTGATGTCTTCTGGGTAATTTCTTCAGATCTAAATTCTATCACATTGACTCACTTATCAACTATCTCTAATGTGATACTTAACCTACATATTGAATTTCATTTCTTTTTTGTGCTTTTTCACAACTATCTGGTCAACTTTGAAAATTGATTGTTTCTTCATCATATTTTCAATAATCTTTTATTTCTTTTAAATTTTAAACATGCTTATTTTAATTCGTCTATACTATTTCCAATCTTTGAGGTACTTATGGATCTGCTTCTGTGATTTATCATTTTGATGGTAAAACACATTATTGCCTCTGTGTTTACTGATTTTTGACTGTAAGGTTTGATTCTTTATAACTTTACCTGTGGGAAATCTTTGAGATTCTGAGTTTGAAGTGCTTGGACCAGGGTCCTGGTGTCTTTATGCAAAATTTTCATATTGGGGGTAATAACCAAGTAGTATGAATTCCATACCCAACCCCATTTGACTGTGAGTGTGAGCTTGTAGTTAACAATTCTCAGGAAAAGTGTGCCTCCACTCCTGTCGGTGCACCCAGAGGCAAGGCGGAAATAACCCAGGGGAAGGTTAGTGCCTGCTCTCTCTGTGGGAGAAAGCAGGGGGAGGCTCTGTTTTATCCACAGTGGAGGTTGCCCTTGGAGAGACTAAACGTTGAGAGCCATGGTTCTCCTGTCCAATCTCCTAGACTGCCCACCTGACTGGGACTTGACACTCTCCAGAACCAGCGAATTTGTACAAGTTAATTTGGTTCTTGGCCAAATTAACCAGATTTTTCTACGTGCTCTACCAGGTAAGGTTTCACCTCCCGTCTGGCAGTCATATTGCTGGGAATGGGTGTATACCTCATATTAAAAAAAAACTTTCTTTGTTCTCTCCTCTCCTCCCCCTCCCTTTGCCCAACCCCGCCCTCATTTGGCAGGTCATGGGGCTCTCAGCAAGAGTGCTGACTCTCCTCCTACCCACCAGGCCTTCATCCAAGTAGCCAAAATTGAAAGGGCAACTAATCACTTGTGTAATTATTTAAATCTAACAGACTCCAGAGATCCTGTTCAGGGCAAGTTGTTATAAAACACGTACATAAGCACCTGCTATGGATCACGTAATGTGCTATGTGTTTTATGAACATTAACTCCTTCAATACATGTAATAACCCTAGGACCTATTTTTAAGGCTCCCATAACTGTACCTACCTGAAATGGACCAATGTGAGTAGAATCGTCACTAAATTTCCCAGTGAGTGAATTCAAGATAGGTCAGTAGCTGATGAGCATTCAGCTGCCTGGCGCTGCACAGATTTTAGGGAAACAACTTTTTGATCATTTGCGTAAAAAGTATTTTGAACTATATGATCTTTATTTGCTATGACTCTTTTCATTAACTTTTTATTATTCTCAAAGAATTTTTCTCTGACTGAAGAAGCATGTTTGTGATTTGATGACAGTTAGAAGTCCAGACTGTTAGGATTTGACATTAACAGTAAGTGTTCTATTCTTTGAAGCTGCAAGAAATATAATCATATTGACCAATGTTCAACACGACACAGCAGTCTAATTCCTGCTTTTAGGAATTCATGTCCTCCCAAGAAGCTGAGATGCAAATTGTATGATTAGCAACTTGTTCACTTAGTGTACAATGTAAGTGAAAATAGTTTTTAAAAAGTAGCTGGAGTTTTACTTGGGTGTGTGTGTTTGTTAAAATGGATCAAATGGTAAGCTTAAAATTTGTGCATTTCACTGTATGTGAATCTTACACAAAAAACTGTAAACGAATATTGCATTCTAGTGGATGGTACATACGGGGAAGCGTTTAAGGTGACCTATACCCATATTTATAAACTACTTTGAAATATATTTAAAAAATCACATGGATCTGTGATGAAGCAAACAAACAAAATGTTAACAATTGGATAAACTAAGTGGTGGGTATTTGGTGTCCATTGTGTAATTCTTTCAAGTTTTTAATATGTTTCAACATTTCCATAATTAAATATAGCCAACAGGGGGAGAAAAGCAGCCAAGGGTGGGCCCCTACATCATCGTACATTCTCTTCAAGTGTTTCACTTCTCCGTTTGTCAGCAAACACATTGAACAGGGTATTCTGTACACACAGCTAGCCCACAAAACACAGAAAACTAACACACAGATGAGCATTGGAGCTCCCTGAGTTACCAGAAATGGAACTGAAGTTATGAGCCTGGAATATCCTAAAAAAAGTTGCAGCTATTCACTTGATGTTTGTATGTGTTAAGCTTAGCCCTAAATGCTTTTGAATGTCATTCGTTTTAATCCTTATAGCAATGTTCTAGTTGGGGGAAGGTAGAAGGCATTGTTTTCCTATTACAGATGAAGAAACTGAGGCTAGGAGGGGCAGTTCCCTTCTGGAATTTAGGAAGCCAAAATGACGAGGGAAGATGTAACCAGAAATTAAGTAGCAGCAAGAGCCCAGATTTCATCAACATTTTACAAGGCTTTAACATCTAGCTTGTGACTATTTTTCAAGGAAATCAAACAAAAAAGAGAGACAGGTCACAAATTTTCAGAGCCTGGACTTTGAAGCTTTCTAAGGTGGTCAAAGGAAGCAGTCATTGATTTACTCATTCAGAAAATATTTACTGAGCACCTACTACATTCCAAGTATTGTTCTAGCCATAGGAACATAGCAGTAATGACAACAGATTAAGTCCTTTGCATCATGGACATCCTAGTGGGCATCTCAGAGTTGGTGATGGACAGCTTCTGTACCAGGAGAGAACTTTTCTTGATGTCAGTTAGGAAAAAACCTTTCTTGTCTCCGAGGTTATCTTTTATCTTTAGGAAATAGCACTGAGCCCTCATATGGTGATGCATAGAATGAGATCAAGGCCTTTAAAGGATCCAGCCATCTCAAAGTTCACAGTGCTCTCTATCCCCATCTGCCACATATAATTAAAAATTAAACAATACAAAATAGAAAATTGTAGGTGAAAAGTCGGTCAAGGTTAGATTCTCCCCGTGACAGTTACATTTCTATGAAATATGAAATCCCTCTCTACCTCGGCCCGGGTAGTGTGTGTTCTGTGTGTGTCCTTGCTTTGCTGGTCCTCTGATCATGGGTTCACTGTGCCCGCTGGGTAGTCCAGCACTGGTGGCACTCAGACACGCGTGTTTATTACAGAAAACGTAGTTTTAGAAGGGACTGAAGCGTGCAAGCCCTGGGAGGGATAGCCACTTAATTTCATCTCCATCTAAAATGTATTTTATTGTTTCACAGCTCATGAAAGCCCATCTTTGCTTGAAATACTGGTTATCTTCCATATGTTCAATCATTTTAATGTTTTGATATATATATTTTTAAAAGATTTAATTAATTTATTTCTAGAGAAGGGAAGGGAGAGAGAAAGAGAGGAAGAGAAACAGCAATGTGTGGTTGCCTCTTGCATGCCCCCCAAATGGGGCCTGGCCCACAACCTAGGCATGTGCCCTAGTCTGGCAATTAAACCAGCAACCCTTTGGTTTGCAGGCACTCAGTCCACTGAGCCACACCAGCCAGGGCTGTTTTAATGTTTTGTATGTTTATTGCTTTGTGACATTTACCCCAGTCCCTTACTAAAATTAGTCTCGGAAAATCTCAGGTGGCTTGTTGGTTTCCCAGGGGAAGAGGCGAGTCTTTCCATCACATGAAAAGAAGGAAGCGCCTCTCCTTTTTTTCTCAATTTTGTATCTAATCTAGCTGTCACTTCAAGCTGTCAGCCATGTTCTAAAAGGCTATATTTTAGTTCGGATATTTTACTTTTCTTATTAGTTTTTTGTGTTCCTATTTTCCCACCATGCTGTCTCAGTGTTTGATTACTGTCGCTTCAGTGTGATTTCGGTAGGTATCAGGTCAAACACGGAGGCAGGCCTTCTCCTCCCCTCTTCCTCCGTTCCTGCTAATTACCTTCTTCCCATTCTCTCAATCCAGTGACTTTGCAATAGGAGGAACCACACTTTTTCTCAGGGTTCTAGTTACCCCGCTGGAATTCAGCTGGGCCAGTCACAGGAGTAGCTGAAAGATGCTGGGATCGGCAGGCCTGCGTTTTTGAAAGACTGAGACACAAACCCAGGGTGCTGGCCATGGCCGTTTTCCTCCCAGGGGGCTGGGGATTAGAAGCCTGACTGCTCTTGGCTGTGAGACACGTTCCTGCTGGAAGTGCATGTGGATTCCTTCCGTGAATCATACCTTAGAATCACAGCGGGATTGTAGGTTGGCCCGTGACTGGTTCAGTTTGAGAGCTGTCCAGGGATGAAACTGCCTGAAGAGTCCCTAGTTATCAATGTCATCCCTGGTTATCTTCCAACAGTGTTGTCTTTGACAGGGAAATCACATTGCTCTCCCAGAAACGAGAATATGCTGTCCTGGTCATACAGCGTGTGAGGCGTTTAGGCTCAGCAGTATCTGGGAAAAGATTTTTTAAAACTTGAGTAGTGCATGAAATTCTGAAAAAAATTCCCTTTGCCCATGTTGACTAAACAATTTTTCATTTAAATGTAATCAATACATAAAAATAAAACTGATTGCATACTCATGTTTATGTGTTATATGGCTATCATATCAAATTCATAAATTAAATGATATTGTGTGAAATGAATAATAATCACACTTTTAAAGCTTTTCCTATGTGTGAGGCGTAGTCTAGGTGCTTTATCTCTATACTTAGCTCATGTCATTGTCACAGAAGCAGGTATGGTTCTGATCTCACCTGACTTACAGATGAGAAACTGAGGCACACTGGCTACTCAGCTACTGCATGTTGGGATTTTACTTTGAACCCAGGCAGTTTGGCTTTAGAAACTGTGCACTTAACAGTTCTGCTAGGCTGCCTCTCTAAAAGCTTGTGAACAACATCAAAGTGATAGATAGTGTTGATCAGTTAACATTAATTTGCGGGTGGTTGGTTTACTGGGGAGGGATATGTGCATGTGTCAACTGATTCTTTTAATTTAGAGCACAGTGGGCCATTGTCTGAGTCATCATCATGACTCCTGACATTCTTTCCTTTTTTAAAAAATAGTGAATGTTTTAGCCCTGGCTGGTGTGGCTCAGTGGATTGAGGGCTGGCCTGTGAACCAAAGGGTCGCTGGTTCGATTCCCAGTCAGGGCACATGCTTGGGTTGCAGGCCAGGTCCCCAGCTGGGGGCACGAGAGGCAAACACACATTGATGTTTCTCTTCCTCTCTTTCTCCCTCCCTTCTCCTCTCTCTAAAAATAAATAAATGGAGTCTAAAATAAATAAAGAAATAAAAATAATGAATGCTTTAAGCATATATCTGTTATTTAGATGAGCCAATCTCATAGTGTACTACAAAACACAATTCTGTAAAACTAAAAAATACTATTTCATTGAATACTTCCTTGATAAACTGATTGTTGATGAACTTTTGCAAAGTGGTATGAAAAATACATGGTCCGAGGAATGCACCCCAGACAGCTGCTGTGGTTCCTGTGATTTTAGAGGCTTACACAAACCTGTCATAGGATGGCTCACTTATCCTATCACTTTTCCCCTTGTTGAACTGCAAGAGAAACCTTCGTTTGTGCTGTTGTTTGGTCTTCCTTGGGCGTCAGGGAATCTTTAAGATAATCTCAGCTGTGGGACAGCTTGGGGCACTTTGGGTTAGTAGGTTGCCACGTGGTTCTACAGAATGTGCTTTCGCTAACAAATTTTAATCATCTTTGAGATGAAGACTCAACTTTAAATTTCTTTAAAAGTTGTGATCACTCAAAATGTATTCTCTGTGGTCTGGGGTCTTCTGTTTAAGAACCGTTGGTCTGGGGTTATGTCTTACAGACTGGAATTCAAGCTTATGCTGCAAGGAATGTGGGTGAGTAGAGGGGGCTGCCTGGGAGACCAGAAGCTTTGCACACTGTTGGTGGTGGAACCACTTCAGAACTGTGAGATGTGGAACTGCTAAGGGCCTCTTGCTTCGATCTCTTTGATAGTCCTGGTGTCTCTGGTTCTGTGTTTTGGGGACATTCTTGCTTTGCTAAAGATTGCCAGAGTATTATTGCTGAAGGCCTGGCTTCAGCTGTGTTAGTGATTTAATGAATCTGTGGGTGAGACTCTGCCTGAGTGGTTACCATTGCAGCCCCAGTTTCAGTATTTCATGTAAAAGGAGAGGTGCTGCTGGTAGAATGCCCTGATGTGGGATTGCTGAGGACATTGGCCCCCAAGGTTTTCTCAGTTTGCCTTGTCACTGCCGCCTCACCTGTTGTTGGCTGAACTTTGCACACAGCGCTCAATGACTCCGTGTTGAGTATGAAATGCCATCATTCCTTTTAAGGTCTGTCATTTTTAGTTCCTCATGGCACAATATAATGTCAAGTGTTTTATAAATGTGATCAAGGGATCTAAATGGCCTCTGAAAAATGACAGAATGAGTTTTTTTGTTATGGGACAGCTGTACTTCTATCTACGGGACACTTCCTTGTTAAGTGTTCTGAGCTTGTGCGGCTGCAGCCTCAGCGAAGGCTGTCAGTGCTCTCCATGTAGGATGGTTTCATGAGGATTTCAATCTCCCGGGGCTGTCTTCCCTCCCAGGGAGTGGGTGAGAGGCCTCTGAACTCGCCAGGTTCCCACTGGGGCTCATTACAGGGAGAGGGACATTTTCAGGGTGGTTTTTGGACAAGCTCAGCTTAGCTAATAAAAAGTGGAAGGAAGAGTCAGTCTAGAGCAAGAAGCTGAGGAGACAGAACTCCCACATGAAAAAGTAAGAGGATATTTCCTTTAAAATACAATGTAATAGGTTTTTAAAATTCTAGTTTTAGACCCCTATTTTTGCAGCTATAAAATTAAATATTAACTAAAGAAACATGTTTCTAGTTCTTGTCCAAAAGAGCATGTGTGATGATAATGCATAGCAATCACTTGGAGTTATGTTTCCCCTGCCGAGTGGTCGGTTGCATTGATTTTCTCCGTCCTCTCAGGACCGGCCCCTTCTGTGTTTGATTGCGTGTTGCCATGGAATCGTCGAGAAGTGCTTTCTTGCTGATGGACCTGTTAATGCGCTTTTCTTTTCTCAGTGTCAGGAAGGGAGTGGAGAGGAAAAATCTAACTTAATTACTCAAATTGATTGAATAAGTCCCAGGAATGTCAGTGAAATAATGATGAAAATATTTGTATGCAGAGGAGTTATAAATAAATAATCCCTTGATAAAATGGTATTTGTGTATAGTGTGCTCCTCTTTGTGCATTTAAATTTATTTGTTTATTTTCTAAAATTCGGATTTAAATTTTCCAGTGCTCTAACACTGGAGTTTTCCTTAGAGAATTTCGTCAGAAGATTATCTTCCTATTAGATTTTATACAGTCAGTTGACCTAGTGTTGTTTCTCATAGGATATCAGTTTTGCATATAAAGATGCTGTCTTTATAGTAACTTAAAATTTTTTCTATGTATCCTAAAAACATCTTTTTTGTTGTAAATTATTCATTATTCTCAGCATTGTCTATTAAAACTGTTTCCTGATTGTTTTAGTAGATTGCCTCTCATTTTGGTAACTCTAGGTTTTAAAATTTTACTAGACAAGGTTCAGCAAAATCCCCCTAAATCACTGTCTTCTTGAATGGATTAGTGGAATAATTAGTTCTATTTCTCAGCAGTTTGCCTTTTCTTTTTGCTTCTGTATTGTACATTAAAATAACAATTAAGCCTTTAAACTGGAATGTGCTAAAGAAATAACAGGCCTACATAGCTTTCTTTAAGACAGGGTGAAGTTATGGGAAGGAGGACCATTTCTGAGGGTTACGGTGCTGGAAACTTCAGAATGTCTGAGGAGAAGGAAAGAATAAAACATGGCAAGAAGTGGAAATAATCATCAAAGACGGTCTCCATGCCTTAGAGTGTTGTTCACGAGCAGATGAATGAATGCCATCGCTCTGCCTTATCACTACTTAAGAGGCTGTCACCTATTTCTTCCCCTAAAACCCAGAGCACGGGCCAGTACCCCGGTGACCCCTTGGCTGTCGGAGTCATGAAATTTGACCAAAGGGATCCCTGGAGTTTTTCATCAAAATGCTCCAGGCAAAGGGAGCACTAGGCTCTAGCCACATGTCTGGAGACACTCAAGGTTACTAACATCCCACAAGTGACAGGCAAATGTAGCAATCCCTAAAGGTAAAGGAACCCATTCAGAAATATGGTGACATCTTGCCACTTATAAGCATCCTTGCAGATGACAAATGGCTCGGTGGGTATTGCTGTGTGTGCATGTGCTTCATGTGTGAGTGTAAGCACAGAGTTTATTCATTACAATTGATTTCTCTGAACCCACCTATTTGGAAAGTACTAATTATTCTTAGTCTTCAAAAATGAAATGTTCTTCGTGATAGTATAGTATAGAGAAGTTTGTCTTACACCCTAACATTTGAATTGAGGTTATTGGAGACTTGTCTTCATTTATGCACAGAAACACATCTTTACTTGTCCATCACTTTGCGTCTGTCTAACATGGAGGTGGCCAGGGCAGAACTTGCTCAGGAGATGATGGCTACATCTTTGCTGAGACCTCTTACTGACTGGCTGTGTGTCCTAAGGCAGGTGGCTTAACTGCTCTGAACTTCACTTTCGAAATCTTTAAAAGACATAGATCCATATGGTGTCTAAGTTCTCTCATCATCCTCAAGTTTCATAGATCATCACAGAATCTGCAGAAAACAAAAATCTCTCAAGTTTTTCTAGCTGTAGAAGTGCCAGTCATTTGGAGGAATGACATGTAAACATCACTATATTAATGAATATTACAAAAAACTTTTCAGAACTCCATGTATGGCTGACTTAGTGGTTGTTTCATTTCTATCATGGTTGTCTAGAGAAATAAACTCTAGACATAAGGACCTCTGAGAAAGTTTTTAGGTCTCAGAATAATGCCGACTTATCTACAATGGAGAGAAAAGACAGCATAACCATCTGTTACTTCTTTATGGGATTCTTAGTGACCAGACATTGGGGATGGAGAGGGAGACCATTTTTGCTGCTGGAATAAAACTACATGTTTTTGTTGGTGTTAGACTTTTTTGAAAAAACTCATGTTTAAATTTTCTTTTTTTAATGAATTATACAGTTATTTTGTGAATTTTGAATAGAAACACAATCACTCCCTGTGGAAAGGTTAATGTATACTGAATGAAAACTAGTGCAATCAGGAGAGGAACATACAATACAGGTAGGAGACTCAAGTAAGGATGGGAGTACTTGCTCAGTTTTAGAGAGGACAAAAGATTTAATACCAATCAAAGCTTTTTTGTATATTACAATGAAACTGGCTAGAGTGTTTCTGAGACAGGCAGTGAAACACTTTATGGATCAGTCAAAATGGTATAAACATTTCAGAAAGCAACTTGGCAACATGCATCAGTAACTTAAAAAATGTGTACCATTTGACCTAATAATTACACTTTCAGAAATCTATGGAAAAGCTATTAAAAATAGAGAAAGATTTATGTTTAAACTATGTTTATTGTTAGGCAATTCTGAATATCAGTCAGTCCCCTGATGCCTTAACTTTCCTTTCCAGGCTATATTCCATAACGTAGTATTATAACCATTCTTTTGCAAATATGGTACTTCTTGTCTGCTCTCTCTCTTTTTTTAAAGATATTATTAATTTCTTTGGAGAGAGGCAAACGGAGGGAGAAAGAGAGTGTGAGAAACATTGATGTGTGAGAGAAACATTGATTGGTTGCCTCTTGCATGCCCCCTACTGGGGGCCGGGCCCATAACCCAGGCATGTGCCCTGAGTGGGAATCAACATTCGACCTTTTGGTTCACAGGTCGGCCCTCAGTCCACGGAGCCACACCAGCCAGGGCTGCCCTATTGTGATGACTCACTTGGCAAACTCTGACACTGAAGGAACCCAACTCTTTCCTCTTTATGTGTACCTACCCCAGAGGGAGAGTGTCAAATCAGGCAGACGAGTGGCACTGTACGTTGATGATGACCCGCCCCAAGACTGCAAATGTTTGTCTCTGGCCCCCACCTCTCTCCAGGGACTCAGACCCAAAGAATCGAAAACCTACTTGTCAGAGCCACTTGGCCATTCACTAGTGTTCAGACTTGACATCCCCGTCCCATCTGTCCTTCTTTTAGAAAGTGCCATTCCACACAAAGAAAATAACTTTCTTAATATTTTGGTGAATTTTATTCTAGGTAAATCATAGCTATTTTTGAAGAAAAATGCAAGTGTTAGAAAATAAAAGAAAACAAGTCATAGAAATAATCCCTGAAAGTGTAGTCTTTGCTCAGTTGGTTTAGAATGTCATCCTGATACAACAAGGTTGTGGGTTCAGTCCTGGGTCAGGGCACATTCAAGCGTCAACGAATGAATGCATAAATCAGGGGAAGAACACATCACTGTTTCTTTCTCTCTCCCTCTTCCTCTGTCTCTAAAATCAATAAATAAAAATAAAAACAAATAAAACAAACAACTTGGAACACCCCCCACTCCCCACCCCCAAATAAACCCAAGAATGTTCTTATTTAAATCCATGATTTGGATTACTTACAGAGTTTATTAAGCTTCTAGTTTAATAAATGTATATGTTAGAAATTACAAAACATGGAACACTTTATTAAGAGCTAATGGTATACCTAATGATAATTTGAATATTACTTAAAACAATAAGAAACAAACCCTTACCCATTTCTTAGGTTTTGCATCTGTAATTTAGACAAATAGCAAGCACACCAGATGTGAAAATGGCTTTTTCTCAGAGGAACAGATTCATAGGTATCCTCATTTGCAGAAATTCACCTGGGATCAGTAACATTAGCACAGAAATTCCACTTATGTATGTATATGTATTTTAAAAACATCCTAAGGTTTATGGGAAAAATAGCTGCCTCTATTTTGTATGCTTGTCCTCAGGGAGAAGCAGAGCTGATACATGAACATTAACAACATAGATTCTCTTTTGAAAAGTAGATCAGCTCAAAATTGTGAGTCAGAAACAATTTTCTAGCTCAGTGGTTCTCAGCTTTTCAAAGTATGAGAATACCTTTCTAACATCTAAAAAGAGTTACAGACATCTCCTTCCCATAAAACAAAGTAAAATGTAGCTGAAACCTCTTACAAAATCATGGAAACTGATATGTTTTCATTGCTTTCAATTTAGGCAATCAAGTGACAAAAATGAATTTGGTAGTTCTTCAAGAAATTGTGTTTTGTCCCTTTCTCTTGCTTTTCTTCTATATTCATATTTACCTTCAGTTATATATATATAAGTATATATAAATATATAAATCTTTGCCACCTCAAAGTCTTTGTGGGAGGAGAGTGCATATTAAAAAAAGAAATTAATTTAGTAATTTTTTATTTGGTAATGTACTTTCAAAAATTATGAAATATTTATATTTAAATTATTTAAAGCTATACATACAAATAATTTAAGTCAGACAATTCTACAGGGCTGGTGATAAAAAATTATCTTTCCACTGGACACCTCTATCTACCCTCCCAAAGTTTTACTCCTCAGCAAAAACAACTTTTTAGTAATTGAGCTGTTTTTTGACACTTATTTCCATACCTCTATATAGATTTATGTTGTCATTTTTTTTGCTGCAACCTATTAATACTAAAGCTTGCAATTTTTGTCAGAATGTACTGATGGATTCCCTTGCTTGACACGTTTCCTTTTGAGCTAACCTATGCATTTACTTCTTGCTTGCCACCTTCCTGATACAGGTAGAGCAGAATTTTGCTTAGATCAATATTCAGTGTTATTTTGACAATAAAAATGTTTTTTTACATAGTTACTTTTTCGCTCTTCTTCATGCTTTCCCCTCCCCTTGGAGTTGATAATTGTTTTCTCCATTATTTTATAGTTTATCACAATTCAATGCCAAACTCTGTCAGTTGTCCAAATTTAATCAGCTACATTATGTTCTGTCTTCTTGAAAAAAGGCCCCCTTGGTGCTTTCCAGCTTGTTTTACACTCTCCTGGTTGAGCTCAAGCCCTGCTTCAGAATCATCTTCTTGGGAGCTGTCTGCCGTATTCACCTAGGGATTTTTTCTCACTTTTATGTTGGATTACCTGCTTTTTGGTTGCCCCATCCTCCCATTTCTTGGTCTCCTTCCTTGTTTTGTGGAACATACCATTTGAGAGTTTTCTAACAAATGTGTATCTGAGAAAAGTTTTTCAGATTTATATTATCAGAGATATTTTTTTTTATTCCAAATTTTAATCAATAGTTTGGGTATATAATTCTAGGTTGAAATCCTTTTCCCTCAAAAATTTGACATCTAGTTTCCCGAGTTTCTCGTCAGCCGTCCAGTGTCATTCTGATTCTTGATCTTTTGTAAGAAAAAAAAAATATTGAAGCTTTTAGGAACCTCTATACCCCTATTGATCTGAAATTTCACAATGATATGGCTTCATGTAGGTATTTATTCATCTATATATATTAGAACTTTGTATACCTTTCAGTGTGAAACCAATTTCCTTTAATTGTGGGAAATTAAAAAATATCTTGGTTATTTACTCTCATTTTTACTTTTTCTCTTTCTGGATTTTCTATTTGTATGTTTGATCTATTGGACTTTGCTAATTTTCTGTTTTCCTTTTTTGTCTTTTTTACTTTCTGGAAGGTCTTTCTTCTAAGTTTTTCATTTATGCCATTATATTTTTGCTTCCTCAGAGCTCCGTTTTGTCCTCTGCATAGTATATTTTACAGTGTTCTGTTCTTGCTTTGTAGATGCAATGTGTTCTCTTACCTTTTTGAAGATATTAATAATATTTTTGAAGATTTAAAAAAATTTGTACATTGTATTTGTCTTCTGTAAGTTACTTTTCTCTCGTTGTCTGCCTTGGCCTCTGTCTTCCATATGAGATACTCTCCTCCAATGTCTGGTCCCCATTTGGTGCCCATTTTCAAGCGGTTGGAACGTCTGTGCCTGTGAAGGGGGCTGTAGCCATGGTCTGTCCTGTAAAGCAGACTGGTCATGTCAGTATCTTTAGAACTTTTCTCTTGGGCTGATAAGTATTTCTAGAGTAGTCGCCTCTAATTTTCTTCCTGGAATGCTGGTACTGTTTTTAGTAGCCCGGGGAGGGAGTGTCTCAAATTTCGCATGTAATGTGAAAATTAATTCCACCCATACGATTGCATAGGATAAGTTTTCTTAGGTTCTATTAGTGTAAAGAGAAAAGGCAAAAAACCTCCAAGTCCTGAGGGAATTGCTGTGGTCACCCTGCAAAAGTAGGAGGGACCCCGACTCCAAGTTTGGTCTTGATGGTGCCATACACGCACCAAAGGGATGTATGAAGGTCCAATACGTACAAAATGGGGATTTCTGGGGGAGCAGGGCAGGTCTCCAAAGCTGGTTCAGAGTGTACCAGAGTGTACCAGAGTGAGGGAAAAGACGGCCTGAATTTTTCTTGTGATTACAGGGTGGGCCGGGCGAGGGTTCACGTGGAAAAGAGGACCAGTGGGTTCCACTCCCCCACCTGTGCCAAAGCGGGGAGCGCCCAGGCTCGGATAATAGCGCCTAGCACTGGGTGAAGGGAGCAGTGAGGTCTGAGAGCTGCTCACTGTGAGACATCAGAAGCTGGAGTCAGAATCCTCCTCACAGGACTGGTCTGAACAGAGAGAGCGCAGAACAAATGTTTTCGGAATGGTTTCCACTTCCAGAAAATGCTACTAGGGGAGATTGTCTTCCCCAGGTCCAAGATACAGAAAATCTTTAAAATTTCGGTTCTCCCGTTGTATGGCTATCGATCAGGCTGAGTTCACAGGTGATTTTATGGTTGGAAGAAACCTGTTTAAAGCAGTGACTTTCAGACTGGGGCCGATCACCAGCAGCTTCAGCATCTCCTGGGAATTAGTTACAGACGCTAATCCTCGGCCGCACCTCGACCTACTGAACCTGATACTCGGGGATGGGACCTGCGAGCTCTGTCTCAACAAGCCCTCCAGGCGACGCTAACACGCGCTCAAATTTGAGAGCCACAGGTGGAGAGTATGCAAGTTAAGACGAGCCTGGGAAGGAGCAGGAGAACTTAATGGCACAGCAAAATGCAGAGATAGGATTTTAAGTTTTCCACTGGCAGTGGAAATAATTGGCCACTGCCCCTGAGAACGGCAGACAGGGAAGAAATTTTTGCAGAGAGGAGAGGACCCTGTGCCACACGGCAGAAGGAGGCTGGGGTGTGAGGGAGAAGAGAGTTGGTGAAAATTTCTGAGAGGGAGAGGTGACTAAAGAACTCTTGACAGTGATGATGTGTGTATTTCTGTTGTAAGTTTTCTGTGATGTAATATCTTCCCTGCAGTTACAAGTCTTCAACAGAAGTCGGTTATACACAACCAACATGTGTGGAGCAGTGGAGAAAGAAAGAGGCCAAAAGCAAAAAACTACCATCCCTCTGTGCAGAGCACACACACATTTTAGGGTTTTCCTGACCCATGTACATCTCAGTGCACTGGGCTTCCACGGACTGACCAATAAGTGAAGGGACTGTCTGAGTATTTTTGAAATTTATGAAAAAACAGGCATTTTTAAAAAAAGAAATAATCTATTGCTTTAGACATCTTATGTTGTACAAATAGAAAGGAAAATAATTAGTATGCATTTAATTTTTCTCCTTAAAAATGGTACATAATTTCCTGATAATAGAATATACCTATATCTATAAATGTCTGTATAAATTACCCATGGTATCTACATTTTCCTTGAAAAATTGTTAAAATGAAGTTTTATCCTAGAGACAGTTGTCATGAGTTTCTAGAACATTTTTTTCACATATTTTTAAAAAGTTAAACATTATTATTAGGGAACACTGTAAAATAAAAATAATACAAAAATAATGACTATTGTTATCCATAATAACACGTCCAGAGATGAGCAGAATCATGCAGAATTTACAACTGAAGAGCCCTCTGTTCTTCATCACACCCCCCACTTCCCAGAGCCCTCTGCTCTCCCAACTTAGCTGGGGGCTTTCCCTGCACACATTTGCCTGTTGATTTAGACCAAAGCTTTAGCATCAATTGTCATCCTTTATCAAATTGAACGCTTTTCTACCATGGCCATTGTGGTAGGAAAAAAGTCAAAACTACTTCCTTGAAGAATCCATGCTCTCTCTTCTAAGTGTGCCTTTTTTCCTAGTATCCATTAATGCTTAGTGTCTTCATCCCGCTTGGGGAATCTACCTCTTCTTCCCACTTCCACAGTCTGAGGATCCCCTACCTATTTTTAGAGCTCAGATCTTTTTTCTGTAACAATTTCTTATCTCCATCTGCCCTTAGGAGATTTCTTTTTAGGTGTTTTCTGTTACCTCAATGTCTTTAGGATCAGAGTAGAATTCTTGTTTTGTCCTCCTCACTCCAAAATAAGGTCAGCTCTCTCCTAAGCTACCTATTTGTGTCATTAGCATCATCATTCTTAATTTTTTTTTGTATTTTTCCCATTATCATTTATCCCCTTACCTACCCTTCCCCCCACAATCACCACACTGTTGTCCATGTCCATGAGTCCTTTCCCCTTTTTTCTCCATCCCTCACCCACGACCCCTCCACCTCCCACCCAGGGCTGTCGGCCTGCTCTCTATGAGTCTGTCTCATCATTCTTTTTGTCACTCACGCTGTCAGCCAGCTCCTCTCCATCTCTAGTCTGTCACCAAGGCTAGCTGATAGTTCTCTCCTGAAAGCATCTGTGCCGAGCCTTTCCTTTTCCATTCCTCATCTCCTTGCGCCTGGATTAATAGTTCCATGAATGGTTTCCTTGCCTTGAGTCTCTCCTTCCCTCCAAGCCTCACTTCTAAGTGCTGCAGAATTGACTTTGGGAAAGACTCTAGTCTTATTCCATCATTCTCCTGTTCTGGCATCCTCAGGGGCTTCCCACTGTCCAAAGGGTAAAACCACAGTCCCTGTGCTGGTGCCTTCCCCTTTCATAATGGGCTGTCTACCCTGCAACTGCAGATCCCCTGTTTTCCAATGGAAAAAAGTGCCCCCCTAACTAGGTTGTCCTGTGCCTGGTCCTCTGAGTTTTCCTCTTCCTCTGGCAGCCGTCTTCTTTCTCAAGTCTTACTTCACATGCTAATATTGCATATCCTCCATATAACTTTTTTTCATCAAGCAGCCCAAACTAATTCTCAGTTGTCTGAACTTAGAAATCACTTTCTGTCCCGTATATTTAGAACCTAGTTATATAGTAACGGCTACTCTCAGTTAAGCAGAGTGTGTCCTATGTGCCCAGCACTGTTCTAAGTTGTTCTTAATTCCTTTATTCATCATACGATCAGGTGAAGTAAGTACAGTTATTAGGGAAAACAGAAGCATGGAAGGTTAAGTAACTTATGCAAGGTCACAGGGTAGTAGGACCTGGGTTTGAATCCAAAGGGCCTGGCTGGGAATCTGCCCTTCCCCCACCCTCTCCCACCCCTCAGCACGCACTGCCTCTGATGGCTGTCCCTGCTGTGTCTGTGCACACATTCCCACGTGTGCCGTCTTCCCAACTAAACTGTGTGCCCCTGGCAGGCAGGGACCGTAACGAACAAGCATGCTCCCAAAGGCCTGGCAGAAAGCTGTGCGCCTGAATAAACACTGAATGTTTGAGTTGAATGGATTATGGAGCCTCTTTTTCTCTTCCTGAGATGATAGCTAATTTTCATTAATTGAAAAGATAGTCTTAGAATCAGATTTGACGAAGTCATGACTGCATGAAAGGCAAACATTACGGGGCAAACATTATGGGGCAAACATTAAGGGGTAAGCCAGTGTCTGGCCTTCTCTCCTAGGGTTCAGCCGAGTCTGATCATTTCAAAAATCACAGCCTGTCAAAGTCAGAAAAATAATGAGGACTTAAGAAGTTCCAACACCTGTCTCTATTCTGTGTACAGGAGAGTAGTGAACTTGGGTAAGGCCCGCATGTCAGAGATAAGAATTAGCTAGCCTTGCAGCTGAATGACCTACATTGAAATGCAATCACTCTCCTTTGATGTCCACCCTCCCCCCCCCCCCCCCCCCCGCCCCCCGCTGAAGCCAAGTGTGATTTGTGGGAAGGAAGGTTTGATAAAATGTTTGAAAGCTCCTGTGAGCCTTCACTGACAGGCTGTTCAAGGAAAATTCCACAGCAATGCCTGGCATACCAGGAGCAGGCAAGTAGCCACAGGCATGACAGAGAAGACTCGTTTTTAACCCTCCCGGTTGTACTGTATTCCACACTTACTTCAACCTGCGTCACAAGTTGTAACTCTTGATACTTTTCTCTTCCTAAAAGGAAACATCTTCAGAGGTTTTTTCCGATTACTTTAAATTATTTATAAGGCTAAATGGTCTTTCTTAAGAGCCATTCACTTTTAAAAAGTGGATATGGGTCTCAAATTACATGTCAAATAAGTGTTTCATAGCATTTTCTGGTATTTTTCAAGTACTTTATAAGTGTACTTTATACTTGTATTTATTTTGTCATTATTATTAACCTGCATAAAATTTGTCTCTCACAAAGCTCTTGGAGATGCACACACACACTTTCAAAGAAATACGTGATCTTAATTTCAGGTCATGAACTAGGCCTCCTGGGCACAGTACTGCATGTAAAACAACCTGGGCCTCTGTCACTTAGAATGGAAGGGCAGATGAATTGCTTCCCAGACAAGGTCAAGTTAAAGGAGTTCATCATCACCAAGCTCTTATTACATGAAATGTTAAAGGGACTTACCTAAGAAAAAGAAGATGATCAAAACTATGAACAGTAAAATGACAACAAACTTACAACTATCAACAACTGAACCTAAAAAAACAAAAACAAAAGCAAACTAAGCAAACAACTAGAACAGGAACAGAATCACAGAAATGGAGATCACATGGAGGGTTATCAGTGCAGGGGTTGGCAAGAATGGGATAAAGGTACAGGGAATAAGAAGCATAATTTGTAGGTAGAAAATAGACAGGGGGAGGTTAAGGGTAGTATAGGAAATGGATAAACCAAAGAACTTACATGTATGACTCATGGACAGGAACTAAGAGGGGGAGAATTCAGGTGGGGGGCAGTGTGCAGGGTCGAGGGGAATAAAGGGGAGAAAAATATGGGACAACTGTCATAGCATAATCAATTAAATATATTAAAAAAAAACCAACCTGAGCCTGGTTCCTGCCCTGAGGACATTTACCCTCAGCTGTGAAGGCCAGATAGGGGTCCAGGCCCACCTCCTTCAGCAGTATGTTCTTGCAGATGTCTCAGCCCCCTTGATAATATTCAGCTGTTGTTTATATTCTATTGGACAGGATTTGATTTCTAGCATTATTTTCCCTGTCTTGACCCAGGAAGTAAGCAGCCCTAAGGCTGCCAGTTATGGTTTGCCAGTGGGCACCCAACTGGCACTTTGCAAGGCTGCACCTTGCTCAGCCTGGGTTCAGCATGTGGTGCTCTGACCCGGTGAATTGGTGATTTTTGCAGGTCACCAATCTCATTGGTTTGGTGTTGGTGTCACAGGTTTGATACCCAGAGTTCTGGAGGAGGTTTCCTTACTGTCATCACGGTGTACTAATTACATAAGACACAAATGAAAGAAAAACCAAAACCAGACCTTTCAAATGCAAGAATATAATAAAGACTGGGTGACTTGAAAAGTGCATTCTCAAACTTCAGAGAGAGCCACAATGTGGAAATATGTTGTAGAGTCAAAACATTTGGTTTTGTATGATTCTTTCAGTTACTTGTTAATATTTTGACACTTGTGGGGTATTGAACTTGTAGGAACCCACAGGAAGGGGAACCACCTCTTTCCCAGTTGTCATGAAGCTTCACAAGAACGTGCAAGAGAGAGTGAGGCAGACAGAAATGCCGTGCACATGTGTGATGCCAGGTTGTCATCATGGACACAGGGCATTGGAGTGGTCTGGGAAGGAGAGTCCTGAGCTGGGATTAAATCTGGAATTTTCTGTATGCATTAGACTGAAGGCAGGAGTCATATTTTGTAGCAATCTCTGCCCCAAAGACTTGCACATACTTATGAACTCCATGGTTTTGAAATGAATGAAAAAATAGATAAAAATGTAATATATAGAGAACAAATAGAGAAAAATGTAATATATATTGATCCAAGCTCTCAAATTTCTCACATCAACATCTATATTCTTAGAATGCTTACTATGTGCCAGCCATATACTGTGTGCACAGCAATAAACAAGACAGAGCGGTCTTTGCCTTTAAAGGGCGGACACTGCTGGCAGGGCAAGGAGACATTTAAAAATTGATTTAAAAATGTATTGAGTACTATAAAAAGATGTCCAGGTGCATAATTAGGAGTCTGACGATTGTTCATTTTAAGACTATTATTTAAACACATTGAAATATATGTGCAAAATAGCTACCTCTAAAAGGAGCTTGTAGAACAAACATTGGTAGTTGGTATGATTTACGAGACTTCTTATTTTATTCTATAGGAGAGACTTGTGTGCCAATTCTTTATGGTATGTTTTTTACAGAGGCCTAATGCACGGCAGCTTTTCCTACAAAACATCTAGTGGCACTGTCAGCTAACGTGCTTTATGTTTGCAGAATTCACTAAGCATTTACTGAGTGCAAAGAGACACCGGGTCCTGCCTTTACAAACACACCGTGCCATACAGTCCACCAGACACTCGGAGCTATTCTGTGCTGGACATGCGGCGAGCCTGAATGGAGATGTGCTGTGAACACAGAACACACCCTGGGTTCTGAAGACTTAACATGAAAATCAGAATGTAAACTATCTTACTAGTAATATTTTTTCATTGGTTGTTTTTTGAAATGATACTATTTTGGATATGTTGATTTAAATATATTATTAACATAAATTGTTCTTGTTACTTTTTACTTTTTTACATATAGCTACTAGAAAATTTAAAATTATATGTGTGACTCACGTTTGTGGCTTACATAATCCTTCCACTGGCCAGTGCTGTGTTAGAAGTTAATGTGACGGGGAGCCAGACACAGAGCGGGTCACGGGGAGTCCACAGGACAAGGGCTTTGAAGGAGATCCATGCGAAGTGCAGCCGGTTTGCTGGTGTGATCAGGAAACGATTCAAAGGGGCAGACTGTGAGATGAGTTTTAAATAAGTAATATGATTTTTAAAAGGAAGCTGGAAGGGAAGGCAGGTCAAAGGGAACAGTGCGTAAGGCAGGGAAGAGACTGGGACTCTGTAAAAGCATCTACCTTTAAGGTGGGCAGAGAAACGGAGCCTCGAAGAAGCCACAGGGAACTACAGAATACTATTTTCCCAGCACCCCATGATATCATTAAAGTTGTGTGTAGCTTGTTTAGAACGTTATTATTTATTTGTTCCGTGATCTAAATGAAAAGAATATTTTTCTCACACAGATGACTCAAACATCACGAGTGTATTATCTGAGGCACCACCAGATGGCACTGTGCTCCAGGACTGAAAAGCAGGCAGGCAGGAAAAAGTAGCAATTGCTTGGCTCAGGAGTGGCCTAAATTTTTCAAGAGTACTGCTGTCATTTTTGAGTGTGACAACTCAATCTATGTGTGTCTGTTTACTTGTAAATTATGTACCTAAGGCTGTTCTAACATATTATGTCAATTTAAGACATACATATAGAAAAATGGAAGTATAAAAGGCTATGATCTAAATTTAACTGCAGTTCTCAGGTCTTTCCGGCGCCGCAGTGGGTTATGTGCACATGCGGTCCCTGGGGCGGGCGCCTCGCACGTGGGAGAGCACTGGTCTGCTCCGTGAACTTTATAAAGATGACAGTAACACCTGGAAGTCTAAAACAAAACAGTTTTACTACCTATAAGTTTACAGTACGCCTTAGAGTTGCATGCCAGTTCATTTACAAGCACTGAACTGAAGCCCAAAAGGGGAAAAAAGTCAAGACTGGCTGGCTTGAGGATCTTTATATTTTTCTATTTTAAACCAGTATGGTTTGATCTATTTTTTTATTTAAAAATCAGAGGCCATATTTCCTAAAAAATAACAATAAAGAAAACAAAACAGAGTGGCTATAAATGATATAAATAGATTAAATGGATGAGTGGTGGTGCCCCATGCCAAATAAATATGTAGAACTGAGTTAAAAAACAAAACAAAACCAAAAACCCAAAGCAAAGAGGAATACTTGACGTTATTAGAGGAATACGTGAATACCTTTTGCCTTGATTTCATAGAACGGTCTCTGTAGGAGGTTTTTGTTTTTTCAAATATCATGTACTTTCAGATTTTGGATTTTGGGGAACGGGGGGTCCCCACTGTGTGGCTTCCCCCGCCCCCCGCACCAGTGCTCCCTGCAGGTCCCCTTGGCTGTGGTAGAGGCAGGCTGGGTTGCCGGGAGATAAACCTAAACCCATCCTGTGGTTTCAGAGAATAAGGGTTATGAAGTAGGCAGAGACCCCAACAGATATCATCTAGAGAAGGGTAATTCCTGGTAATTGCATGATATGTGCGATCTTTTTTGTAAGACGTGGACAGTATGGTCTTGATAAAGAAGCTGGATGCAGGAGTTAGTAACCTCCATAATCGCTGGGATACCCTGCTAATCAGTTTATTCATCAGTCTAAACTCACTGAGGTTCAAACATGAAACGGTGTTCTTTTTCTCCTGGCACTGACTCCCATCACGCTCTCAAGCTCACATGCTGCCTGTTCATGACTCTGAACAGGTGTACTAAATTTGTAGACATTATTAGGGTATTTAAAAGTGGCTCAGTACAATTTAAACTCTAATTTCATATCCATCTAAAGTCTTCCCGCTCCACCCACTGGCCAGGCTTGTGTCAGGCAACTTGGAGTGGGGCACTGCCTCCCGAGGCCTCCTCCCTCCTCTGTCTAGGTCTCTCAGTCTCCTGGTGTATTGAGGTCCCAGGAGGGAGGGGGAAAGGGGCACATGCTTTTCTTCACGGTGCTCCTACAGTCTCCTCTGGTGGTGTTGCTGCTTTTCTCTGTGCGACAGTTACCAAGACTAGCTCTCTCTTCGGGTGAATCTGGAAGTGTCACTGAGGGCTCAGGGCTATGCAGTTGCTCAGTTCCCCATCACATATCTGGCTCCACCTCTTGATCTACTAACACTCCTTGGCTCACATTTCCAGAGCTCAACTCACAGTCCACTTGCCCTGTTGGCAACTGTCTTGGGTGAAGCATCAAGAATGCTCAAGTTCAGCTACCTTCCCGGGTGAGTGAGCCCTTAGCTCACAGGAAACTCAACACTCATGCTTAAACAAACCATATGCATGCCACTTGTCCCTTTTCTATCCTCTATTTTTGTCCAGTTTACTTTCTCCTGTCTAGGTAATTGCAGAGGAACTAAGCAGGCATCCAAATGTGAGACATGCCGCTCCTCTCCCTAAGGCGCCCATAGTTTCTTCCAAGGATTCTCTCGAAGCCTTTATTGCTGGATTGTATTCAGGAGAAGAAACAACTCTCTTCCTCTCCCAAAATGAAAGGGCAGGAAAACTCTAATGTGCTCCCTAAGCCTTGTGTCTGGGGCAATCCCACCCCTTGCTCTCCCTGCAGCCCCCACAGTCATTATCATTGAGTTCTGAGCTCCTTTACCCTTATTACCTCACATAATCCTCACACCAGTACAATAAGTTACTTTTTTAATAGATGAGGAAACTGAAGCACTAACAGGTTAAAAAGCTTGTGATGGGTTCTGGCTGGGTCGCTCGGCTGGTTGGAGAGCCGTCCCGACGTGCTGCGGTTGCGGGTCTGACCTCTGGCCAGGGTGCGTGCAGCCGACGACCTGTGCGTGCACCAGTCCGTGGGACAACAGGCAGGAGTTCTGAATCTCTCTCCCTTCCATCCTGTCTTTAAAATCAACAATTAAAAAATTAAAAAGGAAAAGCTTGTGAAGGTCACATAGCAAGTGAGAAAGCTAAGATTTGGAACTAGATAGTCTGAATTTGGGGCCTGTGCTCTTCTTGGTCACAGAGTTTTTTCCAGGTGCGTTTTAAGGGGTTAAGGATAGCCGAGCGGTGTGGGTGGGGCTGGGCTTGGGCTACAGGTGCCAAGGCCAAGTCTCTGGGTCTTAATAAGCTCCTGGGAGTGTCTGGCCCTCAGGTGTGGATGGCCATTATGAGAATATGAAATTTATTTAGCTTTGAGTATTTTCTATTTTAAAGACAAGAGGAAAATAATGCCAATGTGATTCCTAAAGCCACTTGTTACTTTAAGAGTTTTTTTTAAAAATGGTTCTGCATATGGAAATGCTTTAAAGGAGATTGGCCATGATGTTATTTTTTATATTTATTGATTTTAGAGAGAAAGAGAAATATCAATTTGTTGTTCTATTTATTTATGCATTCAGTGGTTTTTCTTGTATGTGCCCTGATCTGGGATTGAACCCACAACCTTTGCGTATCAGGACGATGCTCTGATCACCTGAGCTACCCAGCCAGGGCCTAGCCATAGTTTCTTGACACAAGGAGCCCTTCATTTCAAAGACTGCTGGAGCACATTTGACACCTGGCTTTCCTCAATGTCCATATTGGGATTAGACTTTGGATGGACAGATTGATTGATTAATTAATTTTATGGTGGGGGTATTTTGCATAAGCATAGTTGTTAAAGAACAAAATTCAACCCAGTAAATTTGAAGATCTAATTGGCCCTCTTAAGTGATTTATGAATTGGACAGCATCCCATGTAGCTACTGGAAGGGTGCGAGAGGGGTTTTACAAAATGGAAGGTCTAGAAATTTTTTTGAATTTAAGTGTAGTTGACGTACAATCTTATATTGCTTACATTAGTTTCAAGTGAACAATATAGTGATTTGACATCAAAATGCAGGTTTCTGTAGGAAGAGGGGGTCATGGGAACTATTCACAGTAGAAAAGAATTATGTTTAGACCAGGACATCTTTTTCTGGGGGAGGAGAATGGCAAGGGTTTTAATTATGCAGATCGCTTCTTCTTTCTGTGTTGGGACGGGGAGGACCCATGTGACAGCCTACTTTACAGGTGTTGACCAGAAAAATTCCAGACTGCTTGATTAAATTATATTTCTGGGAGAGGCTGAAACAGCAATTAGGTCGTGTATTAAATCTAAGTTTTGTATCATGGGCCTTAGCACAAGGGATGCCATTTTAGGTCTATGGTTTTCTCTTTAACATGGTTTATCAAAGCCAGGAAAAGAATTTAGGGGAAAAAGGTAAGCTGAGGACTTACTAAGGCCAATAAAACCTCTATTTCCTTTCCACCACACACCTATGTGTTAGGTAATTAAGCGGATAAATTGCAATAATTTCTTGTTTAAGTCCTTGTATTAATTGTCCACTAATTGTTAAAACTTTTCACAATTTTGAAAACCTTTTGCAATTTGCCTTTGCAATGCATTTTTTTGGGGGGTGGGGTGGGGTTTGCTTTGGTGCTTGCAAGTAGCTGAGGCACTGAATTCACAGCTGTCCTCATCAGCACTTACCAAGTGAGGCATGCCCAGGCAGTTGGGGTTTGGCCGTCCCAGTGGTAGTGAATCTGGAGCAATTTCACGTCTTCATGGCTTTGGGCATTGGAGTTTGCCGTGTGAGCCAAATGGAGGACTGTGTAGATAATTTTCATTTATTTAAGATTCAAAGCAAGAGACAATGAAATAAAAGGGACTTGAGGAGTTAATTTCTGTCCCACAGGAAGGCACTGTCTCAGAACCTGGCTCACCTAATTCTGCTGATGACTCAGCTCCCAAGGGCACCTCATTCCGGAAAGTGAATCACGTAATGACAGTAACTAGCAGGTGGAACAGGGAGAGACGACCCCATGGTGCTGCACTGAGGCAGCGCTTTACCGCCTTTTCTCTCTGAAATTGCTCAGGTGCGTCAGATTCAGTGGATGTGAAGAGAGCTGCGCCTTTCTGATGAGCATGTGGTCACCACGTTAGCTTCTCCTGCCCTTGACTGGGTTGTTATGAGGATCAAATTCTTGAGTTTCCCAGACTTTGGAGTAAAGAAAAACTCAATTGCAGGTTAGCTTTGTTAAAAAACCGAAATTCATCCAAGTAAAATTTGAAGATTTTTATTAGCTTTATTAAAGGATTCATGGATTAGGCAGCATCCTACCTAGCAAATAGAAGGGAGCTCCACAGAGTTGCAGAAAGTGAAACTTTCTAAAGATGGGGTGGGGGTGGGGGTGGCAAAGCGGGGAGGAAGTTATCCGCAAAGGATGCTTCGTTTCAGGCGAGGACGCCCTTCTGAGCGGAAGGGTCTCAGGGCTTTGCCTCCGCATTCCAGAGGGGCTGCTTAAGGGGTACGTGTCTGGCGAAGGTTAAAACTGTAATTAGATTAGGTATTAAGTCTTGATTTACCCATGTGGGTCCTTAACACAGTGACTTCATTATGGACCTGTTGTTTCCCTCTCTTTTTAAAAAACAGCTGAAAGGGGCTACCATGCTATGGCAGGACTTCTGGTGAGAAATAGAAACACAGCACCATTGTGTGTGTGACAATGTTTTCATGATTTTGTGTGCAGGCTGCATGTCTGTTTTTACTGATATTTGCGATGCCACTGGAACAAACTCCATTAGCTTTGCTTTTAGTTATGATTGATTGGGATTAATGTATTTCTATTGTCTCATTGGTCTCACTTAGGATAAAAATTCTAGAATTTAAGCATGTCTGTGACTCATGTGTAGGACTGTGTAGGACATGGTGTAGGACTGAGCTTCTAGGATCAGGCAACTTGCTAGGCATCACATAATTTTCTGCGTGACAGTATTTAACAGTATTCTCTAAATATTCTTTATTGTATTTCTGTGTTCTGCAAACTTTTCTGGGGATAAAGCACTGATATTGAGTAATTTATTTACATATCATGCACATCTATACATTATTTAAGAGCATCTTGGTATTACTTTATTATGGCATAAAATATATACAAAATAATAATTTCTAAAAGGATGAGGTGAAGAAAGAAATATAAATGGAAGCTCTAACCTTTTCTTCTCCCCTCTCCTGGGGTCTGTACCCTCTGCTTGGACTCGGCTGAGACTGACATACCTTCCCCATGGCTGTGTAAACCCAAACCACAACCAACATCATCGCTCTGGAAGGAACTTTTCAGTCTGCTTGTCCAATTCTTGTTTTTTAGGCATAATTATGAGATTATTTCTAAGGTGAAAATTAATTCTGTGTCATTCTCAAAGTTATGAATTTTAAAAGAACTTGCTTAATTATGTGTGAGAGTAGGGTTATCCCAAATAATTGGAAAAACCTGTAAGTGGTGACATCACTTGGTGATTCATGCCCCTCTGTCTCCATGGAATCAAATGTTTGCTTGAGAGCTGGTGGTGCCCAGGACCTGGGAAGAATGTAGGTGTCCAGGATCCCTGTTCTGTAGCCCAAGTAGGCCCACAAAACCAGGGGATGGTTAGGGCACCCCTAAGAGCAAAGAGGGAGCCTACTCATAGAAGCTGCTTGGTGTGGTCACTCTCTGGCAGCTCCTTGAGCCACTCCTAATTCACAATTAGACTGATTGGGAGGGTACATTCATTTATTTTTTTCCATGAAAATTTGAAACGAACCTGAGCACAGTCTGTTCAGATGGGGAACAGATAGGGCACTTATTGAAATCAACGTTGCATGCCATAGAGGAGACTCGTGTGCCTAACATTTGCTAATGATGCGGCTAGGCCTTGTTGCCATGGCTGCCAAGAGCTTCCCCAACACTGATACCAGGCGGGCTCGGCCCCTGTGGGGATGCTTTCTTCGCTGCAAGTGACCCTTCCTTTCTGTGTGCTAGTGGCCCTTGTTCAGCCTCTTTCTCTTTGCCAAGGCTGTCCACTCCTCACTTGTCCAGGGAAAATTTTGGTTTTTTCATTTCACATTTTTTTAGTATAGCTCATGAAGTTTTACAGTGTTTTCACAGACATCACTTTCTTCCATCTTCATAATCCTCTCAGGTAGATAGAATATGTTGCTGCTGTCTCTGCTTTATGGATAAAGGCACAGAGTCTCCGAGAAGTTAAGTGATCACAATAAGCTGCAGAGCTAGGAGAACACTGGTCCTCCGACTTCTCTCCAAAGAATCAGAAAAATCATAGAGCAAAAGTACATTTTGTGACAGCATTAATTCTATTCAGATTAATTCTAGTTTATTTTCTATTTAAGCTGAATGTGTAGTAGTTCATCTCTTGCTGTCTGGGAATTCATTTAGGTGGGGTCTCCTAGGTCCAGTGTAAATGCCGAGGCCGTGTTTGTAGCCCTCCCCACAGGAGACTGATTACCACAGTGCTAGGTAACTGATCACGAGAACGTGAAGTGTGCAGTGACGTCTTAAGAAGTCCCCTTTTAAATAGAACTGTTGACTTAGTATTGCCTTAGAAATGTGTCCTTCACTACAGAGAACGTTTAGCTGCCTGGTGGAGGGATGGCAGGACTGTACACCCCCTCTCGCCACTGGCTGTCACAAAGATAAAGTTGACAGCTTAAGAGACCAGCCAGCAAAGTGAGATATTTAAGCCAACAACAGCTTCAACACTCTTGGGTCATTTTGCCCTACTTCGGGTGGCAGCTTTGTTTGAGGAGAGTGAGTGATTTCCCTCTCGCTTCCTGAATCAAGATGCCTCTGACTCTTTCGCTTTAGTATTTGTCTCTTTGTGCCTGGATGTGGCTTTCCCCCTCTATATATATGCCCAGATTTTTGTCTTCATTTCTTTCTCTCTCCTGATATTTTCCTTCTCTTTCATTTTCTTGTATATTATCTGTCACTTTGATTTTCTAGAAACACATGGCTATCGCCAACAGATTAAAGAATCATACATGATGAGGAAAATTTAGAACAATTTCCTTTATGAATTTTTAATCATTCTGTGTGTGTAAAACTGAAATTTATTTTTTGACACATTATATCCTGCATCCGAGCCCCCAAATGTATAAATGAAATATAGTTGTGTCTTGCTCACTGTACCTCTCCTGCAGAGATATCCAATGAATTTCTTGCCAAATAACTCTGCAATTGCAGGTCATATATATTTGCCTAGATAGTAATAGAATCTTGCAAAAGTACAGGGTCCGGCACAAATAACACCCTTTTATTACATAAAAATCTTTTATTACAAAATCATAAGCATGGAATTCTGTAACATAACATTATCACACTCAGTCATACTACATGACATTTTAGGTAGAAAATGTTCAAATTGCTGCCCATTTAGTGCAAGACATTCACGTACCCCACCAGCCACACTCAGTAGTATCATTATTTCTGTGGGATCCTGTATGCTTATTTTCCCAAGTGTGGCTGCATAGGAGGACGAGGCCAGCAGGTGTCAGCCTCACTCAGTAGAAGAGCTGAGAATGGCTTCACTGCAGTATTTCTTTAAGACCATTTGTGTTTTTTTGAATGAACATTTGAAGAAGCATAGTTAGGTTCCTGTTTGTTTTAAGCAAACTCCGGGTTGGTTTAAAGAGAAAGTAGATTATCTCAGCCCTGTTCCACCGCACACCCAAAGCGGTACACTTACTGTTCTCTGGTTAAAAACACAGCTGTTGGATTGAGATGTGACCTCATTATTGTCTGGGCATTTGCGCATCAGTACACAGGTGATTTAAATTTTATTTTTACTTGCAGGGTGACGGCTTCACGGCAGAAAACAGAAATTCAGCAGTGTTTCCCCTTGGGTGTGTGCAGCAGTGTCCCAGCCCCTGGAGGGTTGAAGTTAGTCATCAGTGCACCAGCCACTCACCCTCCCACCCCATGTTCAGATGAGAAAGCAGAAATCTAGAGAAGATTTGTTCAAAGACTCACAGCTGTGGGGAAGGGGATCAGACTTAGAACTGAAATCAAGAGCCAGAGCAGCTGGGTCTTCAACGGGCCTGAATGATAAAGCTGTTATTTGAGTCTGAAACTAGTGGTGATGCTGTTGACCTTGGGTATTCTCTGGTATCCATGCTCTGTTCCCTTCAGTGTCGCCATGCTCAGCTTGAGAGGGCAAAGCTACATCAGACTGGAGTGGGCTGTCAAAACGGTGCCTGTTCACAAGTGATTATCTTCAGTGAAATCCCCATAGCAACGTAGCCAAGTGCAGGCCCATGGCTGTATGAGAAAGATGATTATGCTAGAGAAGGAGAGAAAATCCTAGGACAGCTTGATTGAGGAGGGGTTGTTTTGCACATCAGCTCACAGCATCGCTTCTCCTTAGGCAGCTGCAGCAGCCCTGGGTGAGAGGGGCCTGTCGAGCTTGTTGTTTACATAGTCAGCTGAAAAGCATTTATCCTTGTCGGTCAGGAACTGACTGGCACGCCAGAAGTCACTCTGGCTCACTTTTTTCTAGCTCCTGAAGGTGTTTGAAGATGAAGGACACTCTGCGAGCCAATCCCTAACGTTCACTATGAGGTTCAGGAAACTGGAGCGAGCCGCAGAGGCCAAGGAACAGATGCTACAGGTAGTTTTTCCAGAGGAGCATGCTTGCCAACCTTGGCGGGGAAAGTAGGCTTAACAACCAGGGGGCCAGCTCAAGGCAGGCTTCCCTGAGAATGAGTTTCCCTGTGTTACTGAAAGTGGTTTATGAATATTTATTTTTTTGTTTAAATGCTTTCAGTTAAACAGTGTGTCTCCATAAAGCAGAGGATGCAGGTGCCTTTGATAGAGGCAACTAGGGAGCACTCTGGTCTGCCCAGTTAACAAGGGCATGGGGGAGAGACGTGGAGGCACGTCCCTGGGTCTTTCAGGAAGAGCGTGCTGGCCAGCTGTGAGGAGTGCTGTCAGCGGACAGCCCACTGTTGTCACATCCTCCTGTGTCTCAATTTTCTGTCCTCAATTGAGTGAACAGATGCCTAAGACTATGTCATCTCTAAAGTAGGACAAACCTCTGCAGTGCCGATTCCTCCAAAGTATTATTTCCTGTAAAAAGAATAGGGAAGATAAGACATGTGTGTACTATGTAGTACCTGACTAGCCAAAAATGGTTTGTGAATGTGAAACTTGGTATAAATCTAACAGTCCACTTTCTGTAAACAAGTGCATTTCTGTCTGATTGAACAGTAATGAACTGTTTCATCGCTTCGAAATCACTTGGAAATAGGACACTTTTGAAAAAAAAAACAGGTTTAAGAAAATACCTTCTGTAGTGCTTTTAAATGGTGTGTCTCCATAAAGCAGAGGATGCAGGTGCCTTTGATAGAGGCAACTAGGGAGCACCCCAGTCTGCCCAGTTAACAAGGGCATGGGGGAGAGACGTGGAGGCACGTCCCTGGGTCTTTCAGGAAGAGCGTGCTGGCCAGCTGTGAGGAGTGCTGTCAGCGGACAGCCCACGGTTGTCACATCCTTCTGTGTCTGCCTCAGCTGCAGAGAGTGTCTCCCTTTGCCCACGCAGCTCAGCTCCAGTGACTGAGAAGTGGAGGGGGTCAAAGCCTCACCATCCATTTCCACGCAATGTGGACCGCGTCTGATGGACCCTACTCACCACACTCCCTGCTGGGTTGGCCAGGGCTTGTGGGGCATCAAAGTTCCTTTTTTCACATTGCCCTGTTGAGCTTTGTCCCCTACCCTTCACAGGTAAGGATCCCAAATCCATCCCAGCACCTGTTTTCGGGAAACCCAGCCTGCACCAACCAACCCACCTCTTCTGCTCGGGGAACTATATGGCCCCATAAAGTAAATGCCTAAAAGCCTTTTGTGATCATTTAACTTTTCAGGAATAACTACAAAAGAAAGTAGTATTTACAAGTCTCAGAAAAGGAAAAAAACAGTTATCTAGAACTAGTACTATAAAATGGTCTGTTATAAACTGACTCTCAACATAGCACACTTGACAGTTTTTGCAACGCAACCAGGAAGTTCTTTAATTCTTAATTTAGGACACCTCACAAATCATATTCTGAAGGTTTCACACCCAGTTCCTCATTGATGAATGGCCCCCCAATTTTTTCACATGTTTCTAGTTGTGCTGTGTGGCTCCATCAACCTTCTTAGGTAGTTTCAAAATACCAAAGCATTGCCTTGCTCTTGTTGGGGGTGGGGTCCGGGTTCCTCCTTAGTGATTTCCTGCAGAGGGGCTGGGGGAGCAGGGGAAAGCAGAATCTCTAGGGCATGAGGCTCCACTCCAGTGCCCTAGCAATGTTGTTCCCAGAGATTGCTGGGTCTGTACTTGAGCTCGTAATGACCTAATTGGGTAGTTTAGAATCTATTAGATTGGGTCAGGAAAAGAAAAAGATCTGAAGGGATAAGGAAGCTCATCTTGAAGGTGCTGCACCGGTAATGGGCAGAGATGATGAGCGACTGATTCATGGTATTGGTGAACTTATTTTTGAATTGATCACATGCTACATGTAATCTAAAAAGTACTAAACAAATACAACACATTGGGTTACATGAAACCTAAAAAAATATATAATTTAAAAGATACAGAGATTTAAAGCAAGAATTCAGCCCAAGTCAGAATTAGAACTGTTTTTAATATGATACCATGGGGTGATACCCTGGACCTCACAGGGGCTGGATTGTGTGTGTTTGTCAGGACTGAGATAACATCGTATGCTTATCTATATTTCAGGAAGCATTCTTATTAGAACCATCTCCTAGAAGAAAGCAAGTTATATTAAAAATATTGAAACATGTGTCAGTTTTCAGTATTACAGAATGATGAAAAAGCTAATATATAAATCTTGAAAAATTTAGTGAGAATAGACACAAGAAAAAAAAAATCCAATGACCAAAAGTGTTGATTTTTATTTCTGCAATTTTCATAATATAGATAGTTAGATATATGTCTAACTAATAGTATAGATTTATTTTTATCACAAAAATGTGGTTTGGGTTTTACTCAGTAAGTTGTTAAAGCTATTTTGCTTTCTCTAACATGATTCTCTTAAATTTCATCTGATAAGTGAAAAGAAAAAGGCTGTAAGCTTCTTACAAAATGAAACTGTCCTTTTTCTCAGTGATGATTTAAAACATTCAAAAATATTGTCTTATAATGCCACTGATGTAAGTCTCAGAATGATGCATTTTAAATTCTGATACATTTCCAGTATGTTTAACCCTCAAATGGGAGTTATATGTTTAAACTAAGTGATGTTGCTTTAGGTGTGCTGGAATTGGCAATGCAAACATTTCGTTTGTTGGACTTCAGGGTCTTATAGCATCTCCTAAATGAAAGACACTGGATTTAAAATGAGTGGCTGTCACCATCTGTGGGCTCGTCTTCTTTGCTAGGGCCATACTATAAAAATCAGAGAGCATTTAGTCTCAGCTGACCTGTCTAGAACAAATGCCTTTCCCCCTTTTCATCTCACTCTCTGACCTTTTAAAGAGTTCCAGCCATGCACCCTCACGGTTTCTTCTCTCTTCTGCCATTAGTGTTGGTCTCTGCTGGTTGATTTTTTTTGTTTGTTTCATCCTATCATTTCTGGGTTTTCTTTGTGTGAATGTTCCTTTTTTG
Organism: Tonatia bakeri; assembly: GCA_004024845.1. Lineage (NCBI taxonomy): Eukaryota > Metazoa > Chordata > Mammalia > Chiroptera > Phyllostomidae > Tonatia > Tonatia bakeri. The sequence goes on along the minus strand of PVIA01000731.1, from coordinate 28,973 downwards.
TTTTTAAAAATCTATTGGAAAGAATTCTTACCATGCTCACTTAAAAGTGATAGTGACACTTTTTTGAGGTCTTGATTAGACTTAATTCACACTGCAACTGCCAGTATTTTACTTAAAATAAATATTATTGTTCAGCTTCATCCTCCCTAAAAAGACAGTGGGGAAAGGGGAGAAAGGGCAAAATTTCCAAATCATAGGAGAAGGCTTTTCCCAGGTCACCTGGGGGAGCCCAGGGCAGCCAGGAGAAGTGGTCTGCTCATTGTTTTACATTGGTTGCATGTTGAATATCATTGGTTCAGAAGTTTTCAGTTCTCATCAGAGATTTTCTCATTTTGCCACAAAACTTCAATTCAGTCTCTTAACTTTTTTTCCTTGAACTATCATGCTAAGGTCCGGAGGAGTCATGAAGAAACTGGAAGGCGACCTCAGTCCTCTGTACCTGCCATCTTCTTTAGAATGTGTTGATCAGAAATCTGTGGCTCTCTTCGCAGCAGTAAAATATTGGTGTTAGGAAAGAGAAGACATCACCCGATGGCCCACAGGGGCAACATCATCCTGGGGCTGCATTGCCAACAGTTTGAAACGGAAGGAGAACCGAAGCTGTGAATGTCATATGTGGGGAAGGTGACTGCTTCCTGGGGAGCTTGGTCCGCTGGGGTTTGAGGGAAGAGCTCCGAATGCTCCAGAGACCCAGGCGCTTTCTCTGCATTGGTGGGACAGCTTGTTCCATTAACTGTGATCTCTGCCACCTATCATCGTCTGACCTTTAGCTTCTATCTAAGTGACCATTCAAATCTCTTCCCTCTTGTTCATTTCTTCTACCTTTTGGTGAGCCTGAGAGAGCGACATTTTTAATACGTAAATGTTTCTTTCACAATATAGGAGGGCAAAGAGGGAAAAATTGGGACAACTGTAATAGAATAACAATAAAAAACATTTAAAAAATTAACTAAAAAAATCCTTTGTAATAAATCAGCAATAGTAAATAAAATGTTTTGCTGGATTCTGTGAACTGCTTTAGTAGGCTATCAAATCTGAGTAGAGAACTTTGCTTATAGCCAAGTTAGGCAGAATTTGAAAACCTACTACTTGTGATTGGTGTCTGAAGTGAGGAGCAGTCTTGTGGGACTGAGCCCTTGACTTGCGGGGTTTGCACAGGCAGTTTGTGTTGGAACTGTTTGGTGTGGAAGCCATACATCTGGTGCCAAAAATATTGTGTGTGTGGTAGTAGTGTGAGAGTAGAGAGCACAAAAACAGAGTTTTCTCTATTAATTTCCCTTGGTCATTTGGAATTTATTCTTATGTATGGTATGAGGAATAATGGAATAGTTTAATTTTCTCTTTTTCCAAATGGCTAATCAGCTGTCCAGCATCAGTAATAAAAAGGCCACCTTTGTTCCAGTCACTTAATATACCGCCTGTATCATGTGCTAGATTCTACATGTGGGTGAGCCATATCCTTTTGCAGGCACTGTATAGATGGCAATGAAAATTTGGATTAAGTAAGCCTTCTCAATTAAGTCAATAGATACTCCGTAAAAAAGGAGTTTTAAAATTAAAATATCATTTACAGATTTTATATTAACCTCAGTGGAGTGTCTGAATGGATGTCACAATTAGAGCAGTAGAGGGTCCTATGTCCTAGTCCCAGTTCTCAAGCTTTGTTAAAATGCAGATTCCTGAGCTCTATTATTAAAAATTCTTATGTAGAAGTCAAGGATGGGGCTTGGTTATTTTATCTCCTTAATAACCAATGTAGGTGGATGGGGTAGGGGTCACTGGCTCACTTTCTGAAAACAGAGTTAGAGGGAAGGGACTGCCTATGTGGAATAACTATCCAATGCAGTGGAATGTGGGAAAAGTAATAGTTAAATCATTTAAATGATGAAAAAAGGAAATTCAGGCTTTCCACTACACTACATACACACGAGACTTACCTGAAGAGGTAGATCTTTACTAGCGAAGTCCCTGGAAGTAAGATCACACTTGGTAATCTTTTCATTATTTAGGTTCAATTCTCGATTGCCTGGACATGAGACTGAGATCTGTGATTCCCAGACCTTCTTAGTTTCACATGTTGTTCAGGAAGATATGGGCTCTGAATGACTTATTTTTGTGACAAAGTCTCAGCTGGGCCACAGTGATATGAAGGATGCTCTTATAAAGTTAGGAATGAGATTAAATAGATAAGTACTCTTATAGTTTAATATCATGCATTTTATGATTGAAATATTGAGATTGCTCCATAAACCACACCCTACCATCTGGAAAATTAGTAATTTGGAAATGTCTTTCCCAACCGAGGCCCCACTGGTGGAGCGTGGGGACAGTAGTTGGTGCGGCTCTGGTGGCTCTGGCTGTGCAGAATTGGCTATACTGTGTGTTCATAAGGAACACTTGCTTCCATTTTCTGGGGTTGATTCACTGGATCTTTTCATCCAGATTCATTTTTATCTGTCCACTCCTTTGTCTCACAGAATAGAGTCCATGGTGGTTCTAATCTGTGTCATGCATGTTCTTTACAAATGAAAATCCAGACTCACAGGTGCACATTTTGCTACAAGACAGTCGGATCTTGGTGTGCAGGCAGCTCCTTCCCAGTATGCCCTCATAGTTCACACTCTCCGCAGTTTCGGAGTTTGCCGTTAACCTGGCATTGTGACCAGGGGGTTTTCTTCTTTTCTGTGAGTCATAGGAGGATATAAGAGCCATGGAGTTGCTAAACGTGGAAAGGCAGTTTGGCAAACTTTAAATATCTGTCCTTTGGCTTTTCCTGGATCTCATTCGTATTTCATAACACAAAGCTGGAGGCTTTTGCTTTGGTAAAATCTGACTACTAAATAATGTTTGTGAATAAGATGTTTATCAATGAGCATTTGGGATTTTCATTAAACCATTTTGCAAGTAACTTCACATAAGTGGCTGTCAAAGAGTATATTTTAGAAGGAAAAATGTATTTTGGCATTGAGTTCTTTGAGGTTCCTTTTCAGTTGATAAAAGTCTATGCAAATTGTAATGCGACCTTTACATGTACAGGTGAGCCCTTTGGGTCCCAGCAATTACTATCATGTGATACACAAATAATGTACATCTCAAACAGGTCAATAAAATCTCAGAGTCACACTGATACTCCCCAAGAGTTGAACACTGTTTCTGTCTTGCTAGCCCTAATTGGATACGTTCCCTCCTTTTTTCCATTCCACTGCTTAGAGCGTTCACCCCATCGCTTTATTCATGCTGCTGCCACATGTTTGAAGGACATTGCTCATCTTCTATGGTGATTTCTGGCATTTGGCTCAACATTCTTTTCTTTAGCATCCTTATTTTACTTTTGAAATCCCTACATCTCAGCTGTCAACACCATCTGAATATCTTAAGGTTACCTCAGATTATCCTGACTCGTCCTTCAACTTCAGATGAGGACCCTGACCTGGAGTCTCAAGGCCTAGGTGACTTCGAGACAGAAGGGAGAGCCAGTGGTGATGTCCTCCTCTACACACCGTTTGTTCATGCTTTTTCACTCATCTTACCACTCTCCAGAAGGACTCTTTAGTATATGTGCCATTTCTGTTGTTCTAATATTATACTTGAGTCATACGTCCTTAGTCATAGTCTAACAGGTTGTTTAAACAGAACAAAAAAAAATCCAACTCCATTGAGTTGTCTTTCATTTGCAGATATGCTTTGCAGTTCAAGTTAAAATTGTATAATTTGGAATGAAACAGTCTTAATAAAATGAAATTGTTGAAATATTAAAAATTTCCTACTTTTTAAGTGTTATTTCACAAAAACTATAGTTGATGACTAAAATAATCATGGAGGTGTTTTAATTTATAATATTCTTCTGAAAGTTGTTAACTGCATAGTAATTAACACAATTTTTACCTTATTCTTTTGTATCCAGTGTAACTAATTCTTTGCTTTATGTACAAATGCCTTGGTCCTTAAAGGCTGTTCATTTTCTGCTGAAATAAAATACCCTTTCAATATAGTAACTAACTTTGAATGAACATGCATTTTTGGAGGGGAGTGCAAATAATAATAATTTATTACATGTAGTTTTATTTCTCTAATGTGCTGTATTAATTCAAACATGGTGTCATATCCTTTATTCATCTTCACTAGAACAGATCTCCCCTCCAATAATGTTCTTTCCTTGAGTAAATGCTAGCATTCTTCAAAGTATTTTAGCTTTGAATTAAAAAAAAAAAAACAAAACCTGTTCATTTTCCTCTAACAAGAAGTCCAGATGTTATTGGATGGCAGAGTCTCACATCACTGTAACACTTTTAGCCTTTTTCTTATGGTCACGAGATGGCTGCCCTCAATCCAACCATCACATCCGCCTTCAAAAGAGGAAGAAAGGGAACACCCACCTTTAGGTTATAATTTAAGATAGATATGATACTATTTTTAGGAGGATCTATAACCTGAAAATAGAAAGCTTTGTACCTTTTATATTTGGAAAAATATTGTATATTTCAAATTGGTTATCTGAAAGGCTATATAATAAAATGTTATTTAGACTATATTAATTTCAGAAATATTGTGCACAAACTATGTGCCAGACGATGTTGTAAAAGTTGAGACTATGAACTCTAATAAAACATTTGGGCTTTCCTAGACTCATCAGAAAAAAATGCTGGAAACAGATAAATGACCAAAGTGAGAGGAAGATATCGTATGGGAAGAAAAATTTCCCCTTCTTCTCTTCTAGGTTTTTTGGCCGGTCTAATAACTAAATTAACATAACACAGATTAACAGGAGAATACCAAATTTAATTTCATACATAAAGAAGCCCCAAAGAAACAAAACTTTAAGAAGTAACCAAAACAGGTAGCTTTTATACCTTTTAGACAGGAAACAATACATTTGTGGAGTATTGACAAAGGGGTTTGGGCTTGGATAGCAAATTAGTGAAGAAACAACGAATCTTGTTTTTTTTTAAAGATTTTATTTATTTATTTTTAGAGAGAGGGCATGGGAGAAAGAAAGGGAGAGGAGCATCACTGTGTAGTTGCCTCTCACATGCCCTCTACTGGGGACCTGGCCCACAACCCAGGCCTGTGCCCTGACTGGGAATCAAACTGGCGACCCTTTGGTTCACAGGCCCATGCTCAGTCCAGAGATATATCAGTCAGGACAACAGAACTTGTTTATGCAGCATTCTTGGCCCTTAGTCTCCAGTGTTTGGTGATTAGGATGCTTTTTATTTTCCTGATATGGGGAGAGTTTCCTAACATGGGAGATTTATTTCTTGTTTTCAGGGGGAGCAAGGAGGGTCAGAGTGTCCTTCTTGCACTGGCTGTTTCTTAAGTATCTTGATTCAAAATAATCAGTATGCCAAAGTGGCATATTTGGGGTGTACACTCTATTCTCTTTCAATATGGAGAATATTCAGGCATCAGGGTCAGCATATGCAAAAGCCTGGAAGTGTTGGAGTGCATGGTTCACTCATGATCTACAAATAATTCTCTATGGCTGGATCACAGTCTTGGGGGTTGGGAATTTCGGCAAGCATTTTACTCAGGATTTTAGTCTTTATCCTATCCTCACTAATTGTGCTGTAGTTTTATACTTCCACCTGATTCTAATTCCTTAGAACTTAATTTTTGTTTTACTACCTGAAACCCATGGGCTAACAAGTCAAATTTTTTCTTTTTTTCCACTTTGATGATATGAGATTTATCCAGATAAAGTCCAACCATTGTTAATTTAATGAGAATGGTTTGTGTGATATCGATGTAACCTGACAGCCAAGGAGAGTGGACTGGAATGAACATGTATGAATGACAACTTCAATGTACTAGTCAGTGAGGGTGGTAGATGCCATTGAGTGAGCATGTGTACTGTGTGGCTGTCACATTAAAAAATAACTGAGCAACTAGAGAAACAACTCTGCACCCAATTTTGTGTTAAGCTTGAATCTTCTGCAGAAACTATTCAGATGATTCAGAAAGCCATAGCTATGGGCAACTGGTGATTGACAGCTTCATAACGACAACATTTCTGCTTATGCATTATGTCTCATGCAGAGTTTTTGGCAAAATATCAAATCACCCAGGTGACTCAGCCCCCCTACAGGCCAAATTTGGCACCCTGTGACATCTGGCTTTTCCCAAAACTAAAATCACCTTTGAAAGGAAGAGATTTCAGACCATTGATAAGATTCAGGAAAATACAATGGGGCAGCTGCTGGTGACTGGAAGAACTGTGTGAGGTCCCAAGGTGCCTACTTTGAAGGGGGCTGAAGCATCATTGTCCTTTGTACAATGTTTCTTGTATCTTGTATCTACTTCAATAAATGTCTCTATTTTTTCATATCACATGGCTGGATACTTTCTGGACAGGTCATGTATATTTTACTTCACCCAAAATGCCTAAAATATTATTTCAAAAAGTAATTGATGTAAAAAATTATTGAAATATTTCACATTAATTTTTAAAAACTTATTTAAAGAGCTATTTTAGGTTTACAACAGAATTGAAAAAGAGATACAGAGATTTCCCATACATTTCATGGCCCCACACATGCATAGCCTGTCCCATTGTCAAAAACACCCACCAGAGTGGTATGTTTTCTACCAAGGATGAACACACATCAGCTCATCATAATCACTCAAAGTCATTAGTTTACCATGGGGCTCACTTTTAGTGCCGCACATGAATTTGAACAAAAGTTTTTGACAAATATCTGTCATTGTAATATCGCACAGAGTATTTCCACTGCCCTAAAAACTTGCTGTGCTCTACTTACTCATCTCCCTCCCTCCTACTCCCCTATCTTAGCAACTACTGATATTTCTAGTCTCTATAGTTGTGCCTTTTCCACAATATCATATAGTTGGAATCATACAGTATGTAGCATTTCAGATTGGCTTTTTTTCACTTAGTAATGTGCATTTAAATTTCCTCCATGTCTTTTCATGTCTTGATAGCTCTTTTCCTTTTAGTACTGAATAATATTCCATTCTTTGGATGTACCATGGTTTATTTATCCATTTAACTCCTGACGATCGTCTTGGTTGGCTAACAAGTCAAATATGTTCTTACACTAACGTTGGTGTTCAATAGAAGCTGTCTATTGGTGATCTGCTGACATGCAGACACAGTTGGAATTGTCAAGAGAGGAACTTGGGTGGAAACACAGAAATGGAAGTCTCCAGACACAGAGATGAACAGATGCAGAAGTGCCTGGTGGATTCCAGTTTGTCCTCACTGTCCTTCACTTGGTAGCTCTCTCATCTTCCTGATCACTGGGCCTGTTGCCTAACCATGGCCCAGGGATACCATCAGATACATGCTTTCTTCTCAGGTCTTCCTGCAAGTTTTGACTTATCCCCTGGGGTCAGTGACTCCTAAAGCTGGTCAGTGACTCTTCTGTCCTCATATTCTATCTTCTAGACCTTTGTTTCCTTGCTTCCTCTCATAAGTGTGAAAGCTCTAATTCCTAAAGTAAATCCCTTATTCCCATAACACATACAGTGGGTCTGCTTCCTCAACTAGAGCTGACTGACACCCTCCTAGGCTCACCCATTGCCTTTCTCAGAGTGAAATTTTTATAGTGTAATAGTCATCTGTTGACCTAATCTTCCCCATCCATGCTTAAACCTCATCATTTCTCTTTCAAAACTCCCACTTTGCAAAATCCAGAATTCTATCTCCTTGGGTTCTGCCCACCCTGGGCACACTTTTCTCACACTCGCATACTTTGGAGTGCAAGGCCTATGCTCTGATCCACTCTAACACAGCAGACTAGGGATTGGTGTGTAGCAGTTCTTGATTCAAATTCTTGTTCTGCTCTTTTCTAGCTGGGGCCTTGGGCAAGTTATTTGACAATTATTAAGGACAGCTGCCTCACTTGCAAAATGGAGTGGATAGTCAAAGCCACCTTATAGAACTGGTATGAGATGTCACAACTATTAACTTGCTTTCTCTTCTTTATTTAGTTCAGTCCTCCACTGTCCTCCAAGGAGAAGGAAGATGTGTCCTCATGATTCTCCCCAGTGGAAAAGGCCAGCGCATGAACCATGGATTGAAGCACCGAGACTGGGGTAGGAGCATCTTGGTTCAGTGGCAAGGGAACACTTTCTTTTAATATGGGTGATTGTTCCTGTGAATGATGAGAGTGAAGCTGCATTTAAAAAAATGCTGACATTGATGTTAATTACAGATTTGAAGAATGGACAAAATGAGAGAAACTTTAAAAAGGGACTTGGCTATAAAAGCAATACTAATGATAGATGCTTATATCCGTGGCTTATTATTAATGCCTAATAATTAGTGTGCCACACAATGGCAGTGATGCATGTCATTAAATATATCACACCACTAACTTGTTTTTTTTCAGTTGCAATGATAAGTTTCTCCATGGGCACTTAGCTGTTACAGTTTGTTGTTCAGGTAACATGATCATCTGCTAGAAACCTAGAATGGTTAGAAGAAAAGCAGTTCCCACAAAGATAATGCTAATGAGTAGTGACCCTTTTTCATATTTTATCCCTCAAACTATTATGGAAGAGTTGTTGTTTCCATTTTTCTAATGAGAAACTGCAGCTCAGAGAATATAACTAAATGCCTAAAACCATAATGGTATAAATTGGACTCAAATAATATAATGTTTCAAGCTCTTATGAGGATTTAGGTGGCAAAGTGGACCTATTGGAAGATGTTTAATGACACACATAAATGTTTTAATTAATGACGTGAAAACATGACACAGATGGGCTTGTATCAACCAGGATTTGCAGATCAAGGCCTAAGTCAAATCCTGGGCAAGGGTACGACTGATTATTTGCTTCTGGATTCCAGTATCCTCAGATTTTTTTTTTTGACATTTGTGTCTGCTTGCACCTTAAAATCTGTAGGTTTCCTAAGAGCTCCAATTTTTTAAAAACAATTCTTTGATCTCATCAGCATGTTCTAGCACCTCTGAGCTACTCAGATGGCCGAGCACTGTCTTTATTATCTCAGAGGTATTGCTGTGTTCCAAACAAACAGCAGTGGCCCCTATAGACAGTGTGATTCCTCGCCCAGGTGACTTGTAGATTCTCATACTTCACGGCTCTTGGAGAGAGGAGGCTACTATCTATCAAATTCCTAAATCAGACTAATAAATACCCCATGTTACTCTGATCTGATGTTCCTGAAATTCTTCTGCAAGGTATGGAGGAGAATGAAATTCAATTTGTTATGTTTGAAGAAAAGGAGAGGAAAATGGGATAAAGTGATTTTTACAATGATTTGAGATCTTGAGAAATAGGATTGCCTTGTCTTCTTTAAGGGTGTTGAGTTACCCTTTTTACTTCTCTGGTGATTATTTCATGTTCCTCAAAACAAAATATCAATCGTCCATTGAATCGTGTACCAACTAATTTATGGTCCTGAAGATGAAGTTGCAGTCTGCTAATGCTGCATTAACAGGTTTATGATTTTCATTGATACATGAATCAATTTTGAGTTTCATCAACCTCAGTAGTTGAAATTAAAATGGAAATAGTGACATTTGTTTTTTGTTCTCTTTATGAGGCAGCAACTAATTTATTTCCTCTGGGTAATGATAATTAACAAAATTCCTCTGTGTTCCTGATCAGCGCACAGCTGGTTCTCAGATAATCACCAAGACTTGGTTTGATGTGGTGACATTAAACCCCTGTCTAACTTGGGAAGTGCATTAATACTATACTGTTGCTTCAGCTTATTAATTCTAAATTATGCCTTAATGAACTTCTCAAATTGAGACCAATATTTTATTTATTTATTTATTATTGAATTTTAGAGAGGGAGGGAGGAAGGTAGAGAAGAGACAGACATTGACTTGTTGTTCCTTCTATTTATGCATTTATGTATTCATTGTTGTTTCTTGTGTGAGTTCTGATGAAGGATCAAACCTAAAACCTTGGTGTATCGGGATGATGCTCTAACCAACTGAGCTGTGTGTCCAGGGCCACATTTATGTTAATAAATTGTTGTCAGAGAGAGAAAAATCATGAGTCTACTACTGAGTGTAGATTTTTTTTGCCTGCTTCAGAATACCTTATCCTCTTTTATTTTTAGACATTCTTCTTTCAGTTAAACAGGAATTTACTTGATTGGACTGGGCTTTGGACTAGAATACATTAAAAGCACTACTCATTTCCATTCCTTGGACAGACCTGGCCAGAGGATGCTATCAGGCTCAAGGGGTGTATTTTTCTGGGGCCTTCAAAACCCAATAAGACACCAACAAAAGCTTGTAGCAAAGAAAGTGAGTATTTATTTTTAGTAGTCACCAGTGAACTAATGCTCAGAGAGCTGGCTCTTCAGTGGCTTTGAGGGAATGGGTTGTAGAGGGGAAACCATTAATCATGGTGACTAAAGGAGTTAGGGTTCTGGTCAGGGTCAAGGTGTCTATAGATTGGTTAGTACTAGGGTGAGGGGTTATTAGTCAATAGATCTGGTCCTGATGTCAGCCATGGTGTCACTTAGCTTTCACTCCTTTTGTGGTCCTGGAGCTGAAACACAACTGAGGCCTAGATGTTATCTCCAGTTTGACCAAAACTCTGTCTCTGGGGTCAACAGACCTGAGGCTTTGCTCTTGAGACAGTTTGATACTGACCAGAACCTATTGTCCTAAGGGCTTAATGATTAAGGGACGGAATTGACAGACAGAAAGGAGAAAGGGTCATGTTAAAGAAATGGGGATTCTGTGTAGTTACAAGGACCTGTGGGGCACGTGTCACTGAGGCAGAGCCAGAGCTATGCAGGGCAGCCCTGAATGGAAAGCAGTGCTACCTCTCCATTTCTGCTGCCATTGAGGACTGTTTTCCTTTCATCCTTTGTATAACAGTTGTCTTAGGGACAGAACTATGCGTCAGTAACTTTTCATCTCCAAGATTTGCACAGTGCTTGGAAGCTGATAGATGCTCAATCAGTGTTTGTTAGATGAATGAAAGGTGTCACTAAGAAAGAATGGCATGTTTGGTCCTGTCTGGGAAAGGAGACTTGATGCTGATTGGTCAGTGACTGGTGATTGTGTCCCAACAGTCATATAGAAGAAACCATATTTGCACTCATATGTCCTTAAAAACCACCAGTACATGTTATGTCTACCTTAATTTTCCATTATGGTGAGTTTTAAAATCAGGATTTGCAGGTCCTGATAATACTTTATGCTGATGAGGGTATGTGTCAGACATACTTATGCAACACTTTAGGGAACAAATTAAGCAACATCTATCAAGAAATTGGATAATGTTTGTTTTCTTTTTAAAAATTAATTAATGAAATTAAAAATATATTTTTATTGAATTTATTGGGTTATATTTGTTTTCTTTAATCTGGAAAAATTCAGCATTTGGAAATCAATTTTAATGAAATAGTTCAAAATAGAATAAATACCCAAAGCAATCTATATATCCAACACAATTACTCTTAAAATAACGATGGCATACTTTACAGAACTAGAACAAATATTCAAAAAATGTATATGGAATAAAAAAAGACCCTGAATAGCCTCAGCAATCTTGTGAAAGAAAAACAAAGCTGGAGACATCACAACTGCTGATATGAAACTATACAGTAAGGCTGCTCTGATAAAAACAGCCTGATACTGTCACAAGAACAGACATACAGATCAAGTGGAAGAGAACAGAGAGCCCAGGAATAAACCCATGCCTAGATGAGCAATTGGTATTTGACAAAGGTGACAAAAGCACACAATGGATCAGACAGCCTCTTCGACAAATGTTATTGGGAAAACTAACCTGGTACATGCAAAGAAAATGAAACGAGACCACCAAGTTACACCATATAGAAAAATAAACTCAAAATGGGTAAAAGACTTAAATGTAAGTCATGAAACCATAAAACTCCTAGAAGAAAACATAGGTAGTAAAATCTCAGATATCACACATAGCAATAGTTTTGCCAATATATCCCCTCCTAAAGTACTGGAAACAAAGCAGAAAATAAACAAATGGGACTACATCAAATTAAGAAGTTTATGTATAGCTAAAGAAACCATCAACAAGGTGAATAGGGAACCCAATGTATGTGAGAACATATTGAAAATGATACACCTGACAAGTGTTTAATCTCCAAAATATAAAAAGAACCAATACAACTCAAAAACAGGAAGACAAACAACCTGATTAGGAAACGGGCAAAAGACCTGAATAGACACTTCTCCAAAGAGGACATACAGATGGCCCATAGACATATGCAAAAGATGTTCAACATTAGTAATCATCAGATAAATGCAATTTAAAAGCTTAGTGATATATCACCATATACCTGTCAGAATAGCTACCATCAATAAATCAACAAACAAGTGTTGGAGAGGTTGTGGAGAAAAGGGAACCCTAGTGCTCTGTTGGCGGGAATGCAGTCTGGTATAGTCATGTGGAAAACAATTTGGGGTATCCTTAAAAATTAAAAATGGAGCTCCCTTTTTAACCAGTGATTCTACTTCTGAAAATATACCCCAGGGATCCCAAAACAGCAATACAAGAAAAGATATGCACCCCTATGTCTATAGCAGTGCTATTTACAATAGCCAAGATTTGGAAACAGCCTAAGTGCCCATCAGTAGATGAGTGGATACAAAAGTGGTGGTACATTTATTTGTTTTTTTTATTTTTTAATTTAATCTTTAATGTATTTTATCCATTACCATTTAGTTCCCTTATACCCCTCCTCTCCAGCAATCACCACACTGTTGTCCATGTCCATGAATCCTTTTCCTATTTGCTCAATTCCTCCCCTCCCCCAAACTTCCCCCCAACTAGCTGTCATCCTGCTCTCCATCTATGAGTCTGTCCACATTTTTCTTGTTAGTTCATTTTGTTCATTAGTTTTCATACAGGAATGAAATCATGTAGTACTTTTTTTTTCTCTGAATGGCTTATTTCACATAATATAATATTCTCCAGGTCCACCCATACTGTCACAAAAGGTAATTTTTTTTTTATTGCCAAGTAGTATTTAATTGTGTAAATGTCCCTTAGTTGTTTTGTCCACTCATCTTGTGACATGGGCTGCTTCCTTATCTTGGCCATTGTAAATAATTCTGCAATGAACATAGGGGTGCTTATGTTCTCTCAAAGTAGGGTTTTAAGTTCCTTTGGATATATTCCCAGAAGTGGGATTGCTGGGTCAAAGGCAGATCCATTTTTAATTTTTTGAGTTATCTCCATACTGCTTTCCACAGTGGCTGCACCAATCTATATTCACTAATAGTGCAGAAGGGTTCCCCTTTTTCCACATCCTCACCAGCACTTGTTGTTTGTTAATTTATTGATGATAGTCATTCTGACAGGTGTGAAATGATATCTTATTGTGGTTTTAATTTGCATTTTTTCCAATGATCAGTGACACTGAGCATCTTTTCATATATATATAGGCAATCTGTGTATTTTTTGGATGTGTCTATTCAGTGCTTTGTTCGTTTTTTAATGTTTTTTTTTTTTTTGGTGTTGAGTTTTGTAAGTACTCTATAAATTTTGGATATTAACCCCTTATCAGATGTATCAGCGAATATGTTCTCCCATTCTGTGGGTTGTCTTTTTATTTTGTTGGTGATTTCCTTTGCTGTGCAAAAACTTTTTAGTTTGATGTAGTTCTGTTGTTTATTTTTTCTTTTGTTTCCCTTGCTCTAGGGAGATATATCCAATAAAATATTGCTACGAGCAATGCCCGATTTTGCTGTCTGTATTTTCTTCTATGATTTTTATGGTTTTCTGTCTAACATTTAAGTCTTTAATCCATTTTGAATTTATTCTTGTGTGTGGTGTAAGAAGGTGGTCTAGTTTCATGTTTCTGCATGTATCTGTCCAATTTTCCCAACACCGTTTATTGAATAAACTATCATTAGCCCATTGTATTTGCTTATTTCCTCTGTTGAAAATCAATTAACTGTGAAAGTGTGGGTTTATTTCTGGGCTCTCTATTCTGTTCATTGATCTATGTGTCTGTTTTTATGCCAGTACCATGCTGTTTTGATTACTATGACCTTACAGTATAGTTTGATGTTAGGTCACTTGATTCCTCCTCATTTGATTTGTTCTTTTTTCTCAGGAAAAGAACACTGTTGCGATGTGGGGCCTTTTGTGGTTCCATATAAGTTTTTGAAATATTTGTTCTAGTTCTGTGAAATACCTCATCGGAATCTTGGTAGGAATTGCATTGAATCTATAGATTTTTTTGGGTAGTATGGGCATTTTAATGATGTTAATTCTTTCTATCCATAAACCCAGTATGTGCTTCCACTTATTTGTATCTTCTTCAATTTCTTTCTTAAGTGTCTTACAATTTTCTGAGTATAGGTCTTTTACATCCCTGGTTAGATTTATTCCTAGGTATTTTATTCTTTTTGAAGCAATTGTGAATGGGATTGTTTTCTTAATTTCTCTCTGTGTTAGTTTGTTTTTGGCATATAAAATGCAACTGATTTCTGGATATTAATTTTGTATCCTGCTGCTTTGCTGAATTCATTTATCAGTTCTAGTAGTTTCTTGGTGGAATCTTTGGAGTTCTGTATGTACAGCGTCAGGTCATCTGCAAATAACGATAGTTTCACTTTTTCCTTTCCAGTTTGGATGCCTTCTATTTCTTCTTCTTTTCTGATTGCTGTGGCTAGGACTTCCAGTACTATGTTGACCAAGAGGGGTGATAGCAGACATCACTTTCCTGTTCCCGATCTTAAGTTTTTAAGATCTAAGCTTGCAGTTTTTGCTCGTTGAGTATGATGCTGGCAGTGTGGGTTTGTCATATACGGCCTTTATTATGTTTAGCTATGTTCCTTCTAATCAAACTGTGCTGAGTGTTTTTTATCATAAATGGGTGCTGGAATTTATCAAATGCCTTTTCTTCATCTATTGGTAAGACCACGTGGTTTTGTTTATGTGGTGAATCACATTTATTGATTTGCAATTGTAACAAACTTACATTCCCGGAAATAAATCCCACTTGATCATGGTGTATGATCTTTTTGATGCATTGCTACATTCAGTTTGCTAATATTTTGTTGAAGATTTTAGTGTCTGTGTTCATCAGGGATATCAGCCTATAATTGTCTTTCTTTGAAGTGTCTTTATCTGTTTTTGGAGTTAGGATAATGCTGGCTTTGTAAGATGAATTTGGGAGCCTTCTCTGCTCTTGAATTTTATGAAATAGTTTGAATAGGAGAGGTGTTATTTCTTCTTGGAATGTTTGGTAAAATTTACCTGTGAAGAAATCTGGGCCAGGGCTTGTGTTTGTGGGGTTTTTTGATTACTGCTTCAATTTTACTAGGTGTAATCTGTCTACTCAGATTCTTTGATTCTTTCTAATTTATTTTTGGAAAATTATATGTTTCTAAGAATTTATCCATTTTGTCCAGTTTGTTGGCATATAATTTTTCATAACATTTTCTAATAATCCTTTGTATTTCTTTGGTGTCAGTTGTTATTTCTCCTCATTCAGTTCTGATTTTACTTATTTGGGTCCTTTCTCTTTTTTTTCTTGATGAGTCTGGTTAAAGGTTTGTCAAACTTTTTTGTATTTTGTAAACTTTTTCAGAGAACTAGCTCTTGGATTCATTTATATTTTGTATTGTTTAGTCTCTATTTTGCTAATTTGTGCTCTGGTCTTTATTATTTTCTTCCTTTTACTTACATTGGGCTTTATTTGTTGTTCTTTTTTCAAGTTCCTTTAAGTGTAAAGTTGGATTGTTTATTTGCACCTCTTCTTGGCTTTTTAAGATAGGCCTATAATGTTATGAATGTCCCTATTAGGATTGCTTTCTCAGTGTCCCACAGATTTTGGATTGTTGTGTCCTCATTTTCATTTGTATCAAGGTATCTTTTGATTTCTTCTTTTTTCTCACTGTTGATCCATTCACTGTTTAATAACATGTTATTTAGCTTCCACGTCTTTGCTTGTTTTTCAATGTTCTCATTGTGATTGATTTCTAGTTTTATAGCACTGTGGTCAGAGAAAATGCTTGATATGATTTCAATCTTCTTAAATTTATTGAGACTTGTTTTGTGTCCTAACACATGGTCTATCCTAGATAACGTTCCATGTGCAGTTGAAAAATATGTATATTCTGCTGCTCTGGGGTGGAATCCTGTGAAGATATCAATTAAATCCATTTGCTCTAGTGTATCATTTAAGGCTGCTGTCTCCTGGTTGATTTTCTGCCTGGAAAATCTGTCCATTGAAGTCAGCGAGGTATTAAAATCGCATCTATGACTGTATTTCTGTTGATCTCTCCTTTTATGTACACCAAGATGTGCTTTACATATTTAGGTGCTCCTGTGTTGGGTATATAAATATTTACTAGGGTTATATTCTCTTGTTGGATTATTCCCTTTATCATTATGTAGTGTCCTTCTTTGTCTCTTACTATACCCTTGGTTTGAAAGCCTATTTTGTCGAATATAAGTACTGCTACCCCAGCTTTTGTTTTTCCTTTCCATTTGCATGAAATATCTTTTTCCATCCCTGTACTTTTAGTCTGAGTGTATCTTTTGATCTGAGGTGGGTATCTTGGAAGCAGCATATATATGGGTCTTTTTTTTTAATCCATTCAGCTACCCTTTGCCTATTGGTTGGGGCATTTAAGCCATTTACATTTAAGGTGATTATTGATAGACAAGTATTTAGTGCTATTTTATTTTTGGCTATTTTCATTTTCTCCTCCTTCTCCTTCTCCTCCTCCTCCTCCTCCTCCTTCTTCTCCTTCTTCTTCTTCCTTTCTTTCTTCTTCTTCCAAACCTTTTACCATTTGTTGCAGCATTTGTTTGGTGTTAACAAACTCCTTTAGCTTTAACTTGTCTGGGAAGCTCCTTATTTTTCTTTCATTTTAAATGATAGCCTTGCTGGGTAAAGTAGCCTTGGTTGTAGGTCATTGCTTTTCATTACCTTGAATATTTCATGCCATTTCCTTTTGGCTTGAAATATTTTCTGTTGAGAAGTCAGATGGAAGTCTAATGGGTATGCCCTTGTATGTAACTACGTGCTTTTCTCTTGTGGCTTTTAGTGTTCTCCCCTTCTCTTTAAACCTTGCTATTTTAATTATGATATGTCTCGGTGTAGGCCTCTTTGGGTCCAACTCTTTGGATTCTCTGAGCTTCCTGGATTTGTGTGTCCTTTTCCTTCACCAGATTAGGGAGGTTTTTAGTCATTATTTCTTCAAGTAGGTTCTCGATCCCTTGCTCACTCTCTTCTCCTTCTGGTGTTCCCATGATGTGGATATTGTTATGATTCATGTTGCCCAAAATGCTTCTTAAGCTCTCCTCATGTTTAAAGTTCTTTTTTCTTTTTGTTGCTCTGCTGGGGTGCACTTTTTGCTACCTTGTCTTCCAAATCACTGATCCGATCCTCTGCTTAATCTATCTATTGTTTATTCCTTCCAGTGTATTGTTTATTTTAGATATTGCATTTTTTATTTCTGGCAGGTCATTTTTTATGGGTTCTATATCTTTCTTCATGCTGTTGAGTATTCTTATAATCATTACTCTGAACTCTCTCATAAATTGTTTGCCTCCATTCCATCTAGCTCTTCTTCTAGAGAATTCTCTTGTTCTTTCTTTTGGGGTCTGTTTCTTTGTCTTCCCATTTTGTCTGCTTCTTTGTATTTGTTTCTATGTATTAGGCAGAATTGCAAAGACTCTGGTGTAGGCCTTTGTCAGATGCTGCTTGTGACTGGCCCTGGTCAACCTGTTTGGGGATATCAGGGATCCACAGCTGGGCCTGTTTGTGTGTAGAAGGAACCAGACTGTGCACCAAAGCTGGCTTTCATCAGCATGGGACTTGGGAGAGGGTCAGCTGAAATCTCATAGGGATCTCAGAGATCTGCCTTAGTTGTTAAACTAAACAGTGCATAGCTTCAACCTGTAATCAGCGGTCTGAGTTAAGCTCCAAAGGGTAGGGCAGAGAAGTTCCTGCAGGTGAGGCTATTACTTCCCCTCACACTGATGTTATTGGGAGAGGAGTGGTCTGCCTGAATGAGATGGCTTCAGCAGTATGGGGGATGACTTAGCACAGGGGTCCTGGAATCTGTTTCTTCAGTTCTCTCCCCAGAGCCACCAACCCCGGACTCTCCTCCTGTGTCTCTAGTACACTTTACCCTGTCGCTGCTGGAGTCCAGGGTAAGTGGCTGCAAACAAAATTTGTGTGTTGGACCTTTAAGGGATTCTCTGAGTCTCCATCTATCTCTCTCCAGCAGACAGAAACCCTGCTGTTTTTCTTAACTGGGTGTTATCTGGGTTCCTTTCCAGCTCTAGTGCTATAGGCTGGGGAGCCCGTCTTGGGGTTTAGATACCACACTTCTCAGGGGGAACCCCAGACTGCTGAAAAGTCTACCCAGAACTTCAGCTGCTGCCCATGGGAGCCTAGCCCTCTCGCACCAGCCCCCTCTGCACTTCCTACCAGTCACGTTATGATGAAGTGGTTTCTTCTGTGTGTCTGTGGTTATTAGGCTTCTCTCCAGCTAGTGTTTGGTTGGCTATTCAGGATGATTTCTCTACAATTTAGTTGTAATTCTAGATTGGTCCTGGGAGGAGATTAGTGTAGCCTCCACTATCTTGGATCTCCTTGAGCTGTGGTACATTTACACAATGGAATACTATAAGATAATGAAAAAAGAAACTCTTACATTTTGCAATGGCATGGATGGACCTGGAGAAATTTATGCTAAGTGAATTAATCCAGTCAGTGAAAGAAAAATATCACATGATCTCATTCATATATGAAATGTAATGAACATAATAAACTAATAAACAAAATAGAGATGCGTAGATACATAAAACAGACTGACAGCTGCTGGAAAAGGGGGTGGCATGAAAGACAGTGAAGGGGCCACCAAAGAACATTTATGCACAACCCATGGACACAAACAACAATCTGGGGATCGACTTGGAGAGCATAGAAGGTGGTGCTGGGTGGAGGTGGGGGTGACTGTAACAGCATCAACATTAAAAATTTCAAAAAATTATGCCCTGGCTGGCGTAGCTCAGTGGATTGAGAGTGGGCTGTGAACCAAAGCATCGCAGGTTTGATTCCCAGTCAGGGCACATGCCTGGGTTGCAGGCCGAGGCCCCCAGCAACCGCACATTGATGTTTCTCTCTCTCTCTCCTTCTCCCTCTATTCCCTCTCTAAAAATAAATAAATAAAATCTTAAAAAATTTTTCAAAAAATTAGACAAAGTGGAGAAATAGCTTTCTGAACACCAAGATACTTTAGATTTGTTTGAAATCATGGAAAACTAGAAATGACCTAAGTTTCCAATAACATGAGGATAGTTAGTGAAATGTGGCATAGGCACTAATTAGAGTGTTTTTGGTGATGTAAAATGTTAAGATTTTATAGTAAGATAAAAATTTCTTATATTAAAGTAAAAAGTATATACTTCATTATCACAACAAAATATACCATATACAGAAAAAGCCTGGAAGGCAATATTATGAAATCTAGAATGGGAGAAGACTGGAGGAAAATCCACTAAAATAGTAACATTAGTGGTATTTTCTGCTTGTTTCTATTTTCCCAGTTTTTAGCTGACTGCTCTAGTTTTGTCTTGTCTACTCTTTTGTCTGGAGAATACATGACCCAGTCCTGTCTCTGTCTTCCCCATGTTCCACTGCCCACAGCATGTTGGGTCAGGATGAGCACCTGATTCACACTGGGCAAGCTGGGTTCTCTCTTTCAAGAATTTAGAATTCAGAATTCAGAAAAGCGTGTCAGTGTGTAGGCATGCCTTGGATTGAGTGAGAGCAAATTTTGGAGTGGAGGTATAGGCATCTGTCCTCACTTGCACAAAGAAAGCACATTTTTAGAAAAGTAAGAAGATAGCAGATACATAAAGAAAGAAAAAGACAAGCCATAGTTGGACCCAGAGAAAAACTTGTTTCTGATGATTTTATTATTTTTGGTTTTAGCTTTGATGAGGCCTGGCTTTGCATCAGGAGTTATTATTGTGGCTTTATAATACATTATTATTATTAATTTTTCTCACAGTCAAGTATTAGTAAGATGCCTCTACTATTGGATATTTTAAAAATGTCCAAAATAAGCATGCGTTACTCCTAAAATTTTATTGTAGTAAACAATAATTGATGTCTTGTTTTTTAAAAACATTTTATTTCTTTCTTTCTAGGAAGAGGGGAAAGTTTGGAGAAAGAGAAGGGGGGAAACACTGATGTGAGAGAGAAACATCAGTTCGTTGCCTCTTGCATGTGCCTTGACAGGGGACCGAACCTGTAACCTAGGCATGTGCCCTGACTGGGAACCAACCAGTGACCTTTCCTTTTGGGGGATGATGCTCAACAAACTGAGCCATACTGTCAGGGAATGCATTTCTTGTTGATATACTGTAAAAGTAATAACATAGGTCTTTCATGGCCACAGAATTATAGTGTTTCTTCTGGTCTTGTTTTTTTTTTCTGATTCTTGGGAAATTTGATAATTTTATTTGCCTCTAACATACAGTTGTTTGTTATTTTAAGCAAATAATATGACTAATTTTAATTAAAAAATGATGAAGGAGAGAACCATCCATTAAGGCGGGTTACATATTGCCTCTTCTCTTCACTTCTGCCATTGTCTGGTCTCTGTTACTGACTCTTGGCCAGCCCAGGCCATCATGTTTGCCACGCCAGCCCTTAGAAATGCTTGTGGGTAAAAGCATTCACAGCAGAAGACATTGTTCATAATGCACTCATCAATAAAAATACAGACAATTATAAACATATGAAAAAACCTGGAAAGAAATATACCTTTATGTTAACTGTTATATATTTGTGTTGTGGTTTTACAGAGAATTCAAAAATTTCTTTTTTGTGCTCTTTTGTATTTTCCATATTTTTGACAGTGTGTATGAGTTTAATTGGTAATAAAATAAAAAACAAATGAAATTTTTAATGAAAAAGTCATAACTTTAGTCACCAAAACAATCTTTTCAGGCTTCTTTCCTGATTTTATCAGGCGCAAGAATTTAAGAAGGGAAGACGGAGGAAGGACAAATAAATAGAGCTGGGCTGCCTTGAATACTCTGCCTTTGGGACTCAGGCCCTCTGGCTGCCTTCTAGGGCAGCATTTATCTGGAAGAATTGGACTTGGATTTGTTTTCAAGTTGCTTAACCTCTATAAGTCTCAGCTTCCTCCTCTGTAAAATGATGTAGGTCCCTTACGGGGCTGTTGAGAGCATAAAATGAGATGGCATTGTATCAATCACTCACTTAATACTGTCACGGGCTTATAGCAAGTGGTTATGGTGGTGTTTTGTATTATTACTGTTAGGCAATGGATATAAATCCTCCATTTCTACCTGCCATTTCTCAAGCACGTGATCCATACTCTGGTATCCACTGTCTTAGTTTGTCACTGATGTGTCTTTTTTCTGATATCTCTATTGAATCTAAAAGGAGTTACATCAATGCTTTTCAAATTTGGATGATCATAGGAATCGCCTGTGGGTCTTGTCAAAATGCAGATTCTGACTCTGTAGGTGTTGGGTGGCATCCAAGATTTTGAATTTTTCCCCCCAAGTGACTATACCATTTTATTTATTTATTTGCCCAATTTTATTGAGAAATAATTAACATATATCACTCTATAAGTTTAAGGCATACAGCATGATGGTTCGATGTACATATATTGTGTACAAGATTTTGAATTTTTCACAAGCTCCCACGTGAGGTCAGTGTATTGTCCAAAGGCCTCTTTTGTAGTAAGACTCAATTAGGAGGGCAGAGCTCAAATCCTACATCTTTGTGAAATCACCTCTAGTGTCTGTAGTCAGAATGCTCCTTTCCTTTTTTGGCTCTCAAAGCACATCATGGATACTCCTCATTTAGCACTTACCACACTCAGCCTGCTTGGTGTATTGCCGTACGTGCTTCTGTTCACTTGCAGCTGAGCTCCTGACAGTAGCCTGTGTGGCGTTCGGCTCCTGGAGGCTGTCAGCATCAGCAGCGATGTAGATGCTGCGTGCCACCCAAAGGTTGTCAAATTATTGAACTGAATGAAAGAAAATGGAACCATGTCTTAGAAATAACAGTGTTTTCTTACATGACTATTCTCTTAGAAACTGGCAACATAAATCAACTCAATTTGTAGAAATAGTGGAAGAGGGTATCTATGTGAATAATTCCAAATGGCAAATATATGATAGTACTATTTCTCTTTTTGAAAAAACACATCATCGAATACAGAGTGGGATGCTATACTTGATGGAATGACAAGGCCTATTTGGGATGATATTTTCCACAGGTAACCAAACAAATGGGTAATAATTTGTTTTTCAAATTCTGAGTCTCTTGATTATAGTTTAAAAGTAGCATCTTAAAGGGCCTGAGGCCAAAGTTGGGTCACCCTGCATAGAGGCTGGAGAGGTAATCTGTGGTATTCAGGGGTAACGTGGACTCACTGCTGTTGAGGGTAATCAGGGAAGAAACTGTGTGGGAACTGAAGAAGGTGCAGTGGAAATCTGCACTCTGGGTGTTTCCTGGTGGCTGGGCAGCAGGGAAACCACCCCGCCTGCTTGTGGAGTCCTTTCAGCCTTGCCATGGGCACGTACTGCATACTTCTCACTTTCCTTCTTTGGAGTGACCGGCATTAATTTCAGGAGTACTTTCAATTTTATTTTAAAGCAGTTAATACAAATACAAGAGAAACTCCACATTCAGTAATCTTTTACTCCTCTACCTCTTAAGTCCTTATTGAAGCTTAAAAATTTTTCATCAGTACACTAAAAATAAATAGTTGGATATATTGCAAAACTTTTTTCAACACTTGACTCCAAATCCACACGACTGCTAAGGCATTCTTTTAAAGAAATCATTTGGGGAGACAGTGGTTTCTTGAAGTGGTCCCAGTGAGGATGTGGTTTATGCCGAACTCTTTTCGAATTTAGTTTCTCTGTCTTGTGCCTGGTATCCAGCATTAGTTACAGAGTAAACAGCATCTTCCAAAGACTGACAGGGTCAGCTGCTGTGGGCATGTGGCCGATGACCTCCCTGGTGGATCACTGTCCTGTACGCGGCTTCCAAGTCAGTTGAAAGGTAAGTGTTCTTTCTGTGTAAGTGCAGACTGCTTTGGAACATGTTTCAACTTCACCTGATAAAACTGAAAGTATGTCCTGAACACACTGTCTCAAAGGGCACAGGGCTGTTAGATTTGGGGTAAAGTGATTTGTCATGTCAGCACAACTGCAACTGCTTAGCTGCTGGCTTTAGCGGGCAGTGAGCTACATGTTGAGCCCGGTTGCTTTGATTAAGTCATAAAGACACAGGAAAACTTAAACCCCAAATTCCTTTCCGAAGTTAGAATTACACATTATCATTCTAATATCTAAAAATCAAGGTTTTCTTTCCATTTCTTCATCCTTTTCCCCAAACTATTGTCAGTTTAACCTGGCTTGTTGTTTTCAGTTCTAAAACGGCAATGTTGTGAGTGTGTGTGTGTGTGTGTGTAGGAAAGAGAGAGAATGAGAAAAAGAGAGAGAGAGAGATGGCAATAGAGAGACAGACTGACTCTAAGGAGGTTTATCTGCTATTCAGAGGGCCTGGAAATACACTGAGTGTTAGTAAATGCTGCTCCACTCAACACCTCTGCAGGTGGCACCATGAACAAGAGAAAACATATCAAAGTCTCTCGGGAATTGGAGACACTGAATATACTCGTAGAATACTTGAGAAAACAGAACTTGGTGGACTTGGATCCCTGACTGGTTTTAACCAGTTTGTGTGTTATAGACTCTGGAGGTATGGATTTAGTTTCATATCAGAATCATTGTTATTTACAATCATCACCAGTTTGAAAGTAGTTTTTTTAAAAAAGCCTCACATGTTATTTTCCAATAATTATTGTTAAAAGGATTATAATTTTAGATGCACACATTAAAAAAGATAGCACTTTTCAAAGTTCTCCCAGCTCCCACTATTTTGAAATATTTTCTAATGTTCCAAACAAATGCTCCAATATAAAAAAGTGATTTTAAAAAGAAAATGCTCCTGCCCTTACATTGACTGCAGTATCTTTTCCATAATCATTTTGCCAATAAGTCCCAGAACCAAAATAAGGGGACAAATAGTAGCAGAAGTAGTAAAAAATATCATATTCCAGTAGAAAAGGTTTATATTTCACTGAAGAGTTATAATTACAAAGGTACAAATTTGTTCAGCTTTCATTATTATAATACATATGCTGATATATCTTGGGGTTTGCTTTTGTGTCCGCTTGACTGGTTCCACTTACAAAAATGTGTTCATTATGTAGTGACCAACTCACCTTCAAGAAACTCCTCTATAGACATTATCTGTTCATGAGCTGTGGCCATGAGCCACAGTTCTTGGTATCCTGTACCTCTGGCCTGCAAATACCTCAAGAGATGCTTAAAGGGGTGATGGTGGGAGGTTGAGGTCTTCCTGTATTTGCCTCTGTGCCAGATGTACACACAGATGAGAAAGTAAGAGCCAGAGCATTTTCCAGAGTCCACAGTTGCTGTGTGAGAGTTCACAGTTGCCAGAGCTGATAAATAGATTCTGGTAGGGATGCTGGGAAAACCAGAAAATTCTGGGAATTTTTTTTTTGCCTTTTGTTCTTCATTGCTTCATTGGGGTCCCCAATGAAGGACCCCACTTGACTAGAAAACAAAGCCTTTAAGACATACATTTTGAACCAAGAGCAACATCAACAGGTCAACAGTTAATTGTTTGGGTGAGAGCATTTCTCAGTGCTAGGTCTGAGCTAGATTTGAAATACATTCCTGATGTGTGTGGTTCTTGGGACTGGCTATGGCACCTGGAGGCATGCGCTGAGTGTAGTATCCTATCCTTGTCCAGCACAAAATGGGTATGAGAGTTACATGGGCTTCTGATTCTACTCTGGAGAGCTTATAGGACCTTGGAGGTGCTATGTAGAATGAGAGGAAACCTATGTAAAAGGCATTCATTGTCCAGAAGATGATCCCTATTTAATAAAAAGATACTTATCCTCGGAACATGCAATGTGGAAGATCCTCAGGGTCTACACCATGCTTTGCAGTCTGTCATCTCTCTCCTTCTTTTGTTTTTTTTTGAAAGAAAACAGCATTTGCTTTTCATACCTTGTGGGTATCTGTCTACCTTGTATAGTTTCCAGTATAGAACATATATCTGTGCTTGTGTTATGGAGGTGAAGCTTCTTTAAGTGGCAGGTGTAGGGAAATTGCCACTATCGACAAAAATAAAGCAAAACTCTGATGCAGTAAATGAACAAGCCATTTTAGTAGCTGCAAGCTCTACTTTCCCCCAGTGTTTGAGTATAGGCACCCAATCTGAGCAGCTGAGGTTTCAAAAGCCACCTACCACTCACAAGCCATGTAGTGGTGATGCAAAGGACACATGCAAAAGATAATGCAAAGGAGGAGGTGACAGTATCTTGAAGCAAATATCTTTTGCTGAGGGTCACTTGTTTCAATTTTGAATGGAATCTTCTACTGTGGTGTGGACTTTAATTTCCTGTTTGGAGTGACCCATTGTGCATATTATGTTCCTGGAAAAAAATAATGCATTTCTAGTTTAGAAAGGAATTATAGATCTTCCTTTGATATTTTAAAAAATGTATTAGATTTGTTGAGGTACTCTCTTAGTGTAACATTTACTTTTTTAAAGCATACATAAAATTCAGTGATTTTTAGTGTATTCAGAATGATGCCATCATCATCTCCATCTAATTTCAGAATATTTTCATCTTCCCAAAAAGAAACCTGTGCCCATTAGCAGTCACTCCCTATTTTGCCCGGAACTAACACCTGGCAAGCACAAATTGTCTTTCTGTTTTATGTATTTGCCTATTTGGGGCATTTCATATAAATGAATCTTACAATATATGACTTTTTGTGACCAGTTCTTTCAGTTATCATATTTTAAAGGATCATTTTGTTGTATGTATCAATACTTCATTCTTTTCTTTTATTGCTGAATAACGTGCCACCGTATGGACACACCACATGTGTCTCACCGTTCCCATGTTGATAGACATTTGTGTGGTTTCTACTTTTTGACTATTATGAATAGTGCTATCATGAGCATTTGTGTACAAGTTCTCGTGTGGACATGTTTTCACTTTTCTTGTGTATATGCCTAGAAGTAGAATTTCTGGATCATATGGTAATTCTATACAGAAAATTCTGAGGACCTGTCGCACTGTTTTAGTGGCTGTTCCACTAAACAGCCGTACCAGCAATGTAGGAGGCTTCCAGTTTTTCCACATTTTTGCCAAAGGTTGTTATTGGCCATTTCTTGACTTTAGTCATCCTAGTGTCTGTGGGTGTTAGCTCATTGTTATGAGTTGAGTTTCCTAATCATAGTTTTGTTGAATATCTTTTCTCGAGCTTGTTGGACATTTACTCATTTTCCTTGGAGAAATGTCTATTCAGATCCTTTGCCAATTTTTAAATTGAGTTACTTGTCTTTTTATTGTTGAGTTATAAGTGTTCTTTCTATATTCTGGAAACAAGTCTCTTATCAAATAAATGACTTACAAACATTTCCTCCCATTATCTCTGGTAATTTTTGTGCCACATGTTTTAGGACTTCAATGGTATATTTGGAGTGACTTTGTCTAGGTGAACTTCACATAACCCAGGGAAATAATGGCAAATGCTTTTTACTGAGAACCTGCCTGATGCCAGACACTAGGCTAAGTTCTTTGCACCATTACCACATACAAATTTTGTAGTAACATTAAGAGGTTGGTATCATCCCATTATTTAAGGGAAAGGGAAATAAAACTCAGGATTAATTTGTTCAAAGTCACCAAACTAAGAAATTGACAGAATCTGTAAATGAATCCAATACTTTCCTGCTTTCTAAGCCTGTTTATTTCTCTTTTAATAGTTCTTTGAGTAAGAAATGAGCAATCAATATTCTATTCATCTATAGTAAGATTTGATTCTTGTAAATATGCATTTTATTTCTGTTTTATACCAAAAGTCTTATAATTAACAAAGCATCAAATGTCTTAAGTCACATCCATTCCCTACAATTCCCTCCTGTCCCACCCTCTCTCCCTTCCTCCCTCTTCCCTTCTTTCCTTCCTCTCCTTCCTGCCCTTTTCCTTTCCAAGACTTTAGTTAGTACTTACTGTGTTCTAAGTGCCTGGATAAAGTGATGAATGAAGCACCCTCTGGTGCTTATACTCTGGTAGGAGAGACCAACTACAAATAAATGCATATGGATAAACTTGAAATACCGTGTGAAATAATAAAATACCAGAGGTGATGAGACCTGTGAAGAAGATAATAGCAAGTGAATGGACAGAGGGTTTGTTGTTTTAGATGGGGTCATTGAGGAAGGCCTGGATGAAGTGAGAAGGAGGACTCATGCCTGGCTGGGGACAGAGCACACCGGTCAGAGGAAGAAATGTTTGTTGGAATTGAGGACAGAAGGAGACCAGTGTGGCTCTGTCTCTTCTGTTTGGCCAGCAAGTGGATGGAGGCTAGCTTTTGCATGGGCATAATTTTTTTTTTACATGTAGC
The DNA here is from genome assembly GCA_004024845.1 of Tonatia bakeri. NCBI lineage: Eukaryota > Metazoa > Chordata > Mammalia > Chiroptera > Phyllostomidae > Tonatia > Tonatia bakeri. Next base: position 1,487 of record PVIA01000731.1, on the reverse strand, counting down.
AACTTACTGGTGCCTATTGGGGATGGAGAGAAGAAGGGTCAGGTTGGTATTACATTTGTGCTTAAAAGAATGATGATGATTGAAAAGAGAATTGCCATGGAGATGATTATCATCTTTTTGAAGTGTTTCCACCATATCCTCCTAAGAATCTTGTTTTTTAAGAGTCTTTGGCAGTTTGGGAGATTGTCTGTTCTGTCAGTGAAGACATGCAATCTTTCTCCACTTTCCAAAACTATCAATATTTTGTGTCATAACATTGTTTTACATCAGTTACTTGACTTCTTGGGTAGGTATTGAGCTGTCATCATGATTTTCATTGTATTTCATTAGTCTCATTGTAGCTTCTTCTTTATATCCTTAGTTGTGGGACTTCTGTTCAGCTAGATTTCAAGGAAGTTCTGAATGATGGTTGTTCTGTAGTTCAGTTGTAATTTTGATACAGTTGTGGGAGTTTCTGAGTACTGCATTTACCTATACCACCATCTTTTTTTTTTTTTTTTCAGAGAGGGGGGATGGAAGGAGAAAAAGAGGGAGAGAAATATCAGTGAGAGAAACATGATTGGTTGCTTCTTGTACGCACCAGGGCTCAGGGTGGAACCTGCAACCTAGGCATATGCCCTGACAGAATTGAACAGGTGACATTTCACTTTGCGGGATGATGCACAACTGAGCAGTCACATGAGTCAGGGCCCTATATCACCCTCTTGACTCTCTATGTGAGCATAATTTTACTCAAGGAGAACTCTTGTTCTCAAAACATATCTAAGATAATTTAAACCTGTCTCTAAATGAATGGGGTAGATAGTATTCACCTTACAGTGCTGGTGTTATTTCCCCATTCTCTCTGCTGTGCCTGTGAGGAAACCACTTGTTCCAAGGCACCAAAGTGCACAGTGGTTAGGAGCTTGGGCCAGAGGGCTTGAGTGCCACTTACTAGTTACAGACCCAGTTGGGCCTTATTTTTTTTTTTACCTCTAAAATGGATACATTAGTTTGCTAGGGCTGCAGCAACCAATACCGCAGACTTAAACAACAGAGATATATTTCCTCTCAATTCTGGAGGCTAGAAATCTTAGATCAAGGTGTTGTCAGGCCTAAGGCCTCTTTCCCTCGCTTGTAGATGGCCACCTTCTCCCTGTGTCTTCCCTCTGAGTGCATCTTTGTCCTAATCTCCTCCTGTAAGGACACCGGTCTTATTGGAATAAGATCAACCCTAATGACTTCATTTTATCTGAATTACCTCTTTACAGACCAATTTTCAAATGTAGTCTTATTCTGAGAAATTGGGAGTTAGGTCTTCAACATATAAAATATTTTTTGGTGGGGGTCACAATTTGACCCATAACAACAGAGAAAATAATAGTATCTACCATCTAGAGTGGTTTTGAGAATTAATTGAGATCATATAAGGTTTGAAGCAGCTCCTGGCACATGGTGATGCTATTAAAGCATGCTATATAAGAGCATTATTACCCTACTTATATCCA